>CAUYRT010063592.1:0-48040 GCA_963574885.1 Lepilemur ruficaudatus | reverse complement strand
CAGCAGCGCCTGGGAGGGCTGGCGGATAGGGAGCTCACAGTCTGAGTACCCCTCAGTCTGCTGTAGGGCCCCAAATGGGAAGGTCCTGTTCCCTTGAGATGCCTCCGGGTGGTGGCTAAATTGTCTCTCTCAGCAGCAGCGTGTAGGGAAGGGGGAGGGGAGAAGGAGGCCATATGGCGTCTGCCGATCGGCTTGAGTCTGTGGGTTGGGAGGTGTCCTGGGGGAGCTGGGAGCCTGGTGCCGTGGCCACAAGAGGCTCACCGCTCACTGGCAGCAGCCATCTCTGGGTTGGTGTTAGGTCTCTCCAACTGCCCAGGAGGCCACTAGCAGTCCGAGATGCAAGGGAGGGGAAAGTTAGCCGCTCCACCTACCCTTGTCGCTGGTCTCCAAGCTTCTCGTGCGCTTTCTCCTTCCAGTTCTCCTCCGCAACCTCCTCCCGTGGAGTCTCTCATGGTCTCAGTTATCCCTCCTTCTGACCCTCGTCCGATGTATGCTTGTCTGCTTGCTTAATTCTCCCGCTTTCTTCTAAAATCTGTCTTTTTTGCGGAGACACTCTGGCTGGCGGCTTTACTCGTCCACCATCTTTAATTCCTCCTGAGAGGACTGAAGTTTATATAGCATCCCGTGCTACTGAAGCAATAGGGTCTTAGGGCTTCTACAAGGGGGTGGGGGAGAGTAGAGGTGGTCACACAAGTTATGGGAGGGTGAGGGGAGGAATTGGATGGTGAATTAAGTTTGTCTTGTTATGCAGAGAAAGTCGCTCAGGTAATAAAAGTTATCTCAGAGCAGCCTTCTTCCTGATACAGATACTTTAGCGATATAGATTTCCTTTATAGATGTAAATTTCTTTTGGGGAAGGACTTTTCAGAGCTACTTCTGGGTCTGTAGTTTTTTAGCATAATTAGCTCAAAATATGCCAAAGAATTGTAAAATCAAACTAAATATGGGCTTTAGAAGCTTCCAGAAGGATTCTACACAACAACTGCAACCCAACTTAGTATATAAACAAACCTGACTTAGGAATTTGCCTTTGTAAGAAATAGCTGGGTCTCAGCCAATCACAGCAGGTGAGCTTCAGTCAATGGCCGGAGGCCAACTGTTCAAACGAGGTTCAGTTCAGGCAAACTCTGAACTTTAACCACTTGAGCTACTCTGTACCTGTTTCTGTTTTCTGCCTATCACTTCCTTTTTTCTGGCCATATACATATAACCTGTCCCCTGGTGGGGCAGAACATTCTGAGGTTTTGGTCTGGACTGCAGCCAGGTTCTAGAATGGCAAATAAAAGCCAATTAAGATCTGCAAAATAAAGTTTGTGGTAATTTTTTTCATTTAACCGAAGTATATTTTAGGGTGGCACACTCTGGTCTTCTACAGTCCTGTTTTGGAGTGGCGCATCCTGAACCCAACAATTCTCACCTATGTGAGGAAAGAATGCTCCACATGGAGGGGAAGGAGAAACTGTCTCCAGAACTGGAGCAAAGGCAAGCAGAAAAGAGCCTGCGTCCACCAGACTTACCCAGTGCCACTGTAGGGAAAGCTTCCAGAATGAGGCAAGTCCTTTGCCAAAGCAGAAAGCTCACACACACTCTGGTGAGCATTCTTAGTCCTCCAAAAGGTGTCCCCAACCTTCCTAGATTTCCTGCAAGTTTCCTAGGGTCCTGTGCTCCTGCAGCAGGCTGTGAGCTCCCCACATTCCATGTCTTTGCCTTTCCTGTTTCCACAGTTGTGACAGCCTTTGCATTCATTGACGTGGTGTTTCCCTTCTGCCAACCCCTGTGGTACCATCTTAGAGCTTTTTTCTCACTGTGCCTTTTGTGATAGTTGTTAGTGTCATTTTGTGGATGTAGCTTAGAACTTCCCAACACTTGCAGCAGTCCCATGGCCTACAAAGGACTGTGTCTGAGAAAGAGACCCCCACTTGGTGAGGTTGGACACTAGGAGGGCAGATACAGAGGTAGACACTTAGAAGTACAGTTTACCAGGCTGAACACTGAGCAATGTTTATAACTTCCTTAAAAGAAAGAGCATCTTTAACATTAAACAATATAGAAAAGCAAAAAGAAGGTTTTTTAAATTGCCATAATTATACCACTCAGAAATGCCTAAGTTAACATACTGAACTTTTTCCTCTTCGTTTATAGTCCCTCGCGCCATGTGTGTGTGTGTGTGTGTGTGTGTGTGTGTGTGTGTGTATAATGGTTCCTTTTTTCTTTCATCCTTTCTTTCTTTCTTTCATTTTCTTTTCTTTTCTTTCTTTTCTTTCTTTCTATATAGTTTAAACTGATTTTTCTTCATTAAATTTTCTTCTATAGATAGCCTTTTCTTTTTCAGTTTTTTAACATGGAAAATTTCAAATATATACAAATACAGAGAGGATAATATAATAAGCTGTAATAGTATCATAAAGAGTATAATGGATGAATACTGTGATGATTTAACATGTTCCTTTGTCCCTTGTGTTTCTTGTAAATTGACATACTGATCTCAAAGTGTGGTCCTGGGCCAGCAACTGCAACAATGCCTGGGAACTTGTCAGAAATGCAAATTCGTGGGTCCCATCCCAGATCTATCAAATAGAAACTTTGGTTGAGGGTCCAGCAGTCCCGTAGTTTAACAAGTACACCACGTGATTTGAATACACACTAGAGTTTGAGAACCACTGAACTAGAGGTTTGCTCAGACTCAGAGTGATTTTTTTAAACATAACTACTTCCTAGGTAATGCTGCATACTCCATCAGGAGGCACATCATGTTTGGTTGTCTATTTCCGTGCTGTTTGCAACCATTAATGGTCATTGCCTAGGTCGTAGTTCGTTATTCTAGGCACTACCGACGTTGTAAGCCATTGTTGTGTTGTGTGCATTGTAAGGTTTTTAGTAGCATCCCTTGCTGTTTACTCACTAAATGCTATATGCACCCCCTCTCTCTTTTGCTTGCTTGGAGACAAGCAAAATTGTCTCCAGACATTGCCGAATGTTCCCTGAGGGGCCAAATTGCCCCAGTTGAGAACTATTGGCCTAGACTTATTATTCCCTTAAGTGTTGCAAAATGTTGATATTCCAAATATATCATATCATTCGGTCTTCGCTTATTAGCTGTTGTACTTTTACAAAGACAAACTTCTCTTCAGTAGCTTATGACTTAAAATGCAATAGAGTCAGTCTTATAAGAAGGGCAGGATCAATGCTTAATTCCTTTACTTTATTTACCAGTTTTTAAATTAATGAGTTGATTCCCTAGGATCTTCCAAAGATCACAAATGAAGTTTGGTTTTAGAATCTTTTGATTATCACTTTGAATTGTGATTTAATTATAATTAATGTGTTCCATTAATTATATCTGTTGCTGTTATTATTCTCATTGATATTCAAATTATCCCAACTTTGTCCGGTAGAAGATACTTCAAGTTAGCCTAATTTAAATGGCTACAGAAAAGGTTAAGAATATATTTGGAAGTCAGGACAAGTCGTGCTTGAAAGCCAAGTTAGCAGTAGGAATATCAGGGAAGACTGGCCCCAGGTGACACATTGTGACTCCTTTTGTTTACTCATTCACTCCTTCAGCAAACACACTGAGCCCCATCTCCCTGCCAAGCCCTGTGCTAAAGAACACAGGGCATACCATGCTGAAGAAGGGAAGGTTCTCTTCTCTCATAGGTAGGGGGAGTGCATAATTTATTATGCAAACCAGGATACTTTTTAGGAGTGAAAGGGAGTGCTAGTAATAGTTACGCTGGATCAGTAGCCATAAACCAGCACTGTCTTGGGCAAACTTATGGAACTTACACTTTCCTTGGTGGACTCTAGCCACTGGGCTTTGTTTTAGGAGCAGCATCCAAACCCTGGGTTTGAATAACACTGTTGAGAAGGGTCCTCATTTCAGCATCCAAGTTGCTGGTCAAGTTACCAAGTACCAGGGAAGAAGGCAGAAGCCAAGTTATCAAAACGTCGATGGCCCAAAGTCAGGGCCAGACAAGCAGGAATGGTGATGATGCTTAAACTCCAAACTTTAGCTAAGTTGAATCCCTTTGACTCAGAATTTGAAGGTCAGAATTTATCCTATAGACTGGGACAAGGTTATGGCCAAAGGTAGGCGCTAAATGACCACAGTTGTGAGTCAGAGAGAGCCTCATATGTTGTGTTCTTGTCTTATGTTCCTTCCTAGAAGGCAAACGCCTCAAGGTCTTTGGATCTCCTGTCCTTACTGCCATGGGGCACACCTGTCTCCCTCAGTTTCTGTTGTGGGAGGCAGTGCTGGGTCTCCCAACAAGACTCCTGTGAAGGGAATTTCCACTAAAAGACAGGGACCTTGATGCTTACTAGTCAAAACCAAAAAGTCAAATGTCCACTATAGTTGTTTGAATACAAATATCAAATAAAAAGATGCTTTTTTCCCATTGATAAATTCCTGCACTGTGAGAGAAATCCAGGGAGTGTACAGGGATGATGCGCTTGCCTTCTGTCCACCCACACAGCTTCAGGGAGTATCCTTGTGTCCTGACCTCTACCTCTGTCCCCTTTCTCTCCTAAGTCACCCAGTTGGAAACAGCGGGCCAGGGGCTCCATAGTTTGTAGAACTTTCAGCCAGAACAGCATTGGCTGTGGAGAGCAACATCAAAATCCCAGGAAGTTAAAGGCAGAGGCCTTCTGATGGCGCCCAGAATCTTATTGGTCCAAAATCCTTCCTTTCTTGGAGTACTTCCCTCCAGGAGAAAGCATGTCTCGAACAAAGTAGAAGAAATGGGACATTTGAAATAAGAACAGTAATTAACAGCGGGTCCCTTGTACCAAGCATTTACTATGTGATGAGCACTGATATAATACTTTGTGTACATTTATCTCTTTTAATCCTCATAATAATTCTATGAGGTGGACACAATTATTATCCATATTTTATAGATGAAGATGCTAAAGTGCAGGGTGGAGTAATCTGTCCAGTTCATTCAACAGAGACTCAAACCCAGAGCCTATAGGCAACCAAAGAACCATAGAGCCTGAAATATCACTAAGGAAACTGAGGTTTAACAATCAATTTGCAAAGCTGGACTTGAATCCATGTCTGGCTGACTCTCATGCCTATTGCTGTGAACTGGCCTAACCCAGTTTTATCCATGACTAACCCTTAGGTTCATTTTGGTAGATAGTCATAGCCATCAAAGAAGTTGGTGGTAGGTAAATGAGCTTCTCTTCCAAACTCTTTTACAAGAGTATAATGAAACTAAGTTTCAGACCAAATTAGGCATTTACTAACACCTGCATATAGTTTCTACACCCTGTCCCCTAAGCTCAGTTAGGTATGAGCTATCTGTCCTTTTAGGTGCCCCATACGTGCCCCATACCCTGTATGAAGGATTTGGGGCAGTATTCTGTGCCCTCTCATTGGCATCATGCAATCAGAAATCCTCTGAAAGCAATGGCTGGATGTAGGACCTGTTAGGGATCAAGTCAGTTAGGGAGAACCATCCCCAGTGAGTTCAGAATATGTGTCTTAGTGGATTCCTGTACCTCATTTATGCAGGGGTGGGCCATGACCCTAAACTATCTTAGCCCATCCCTATATCTTAAATGCCTCTCACTCCACCAGTGAGAGCCCATTTTCTAGCATTTATAATGCTATTTAACAGTTCACCTGTTTCAGTAACAATACCAATTAACAACATGTGAGTTGTTGATCAAGAATGACTTGGCAGGGCCTCCTCTGGACTGTATCTTTTCTAAGATAGCATTAGCTGACCGTCCCTGGATAGTATGTTCTTGACAACATGGGAGTTGCTAAGCCCTAGAGTTGCAGTTTAAGGTACCTGCCACATCCATGCTATGACATGGATTATAAGGAAATATCTTAAAGCACTGCAGGCATTGTAACCCTCATACTGCTCACCACTGTACTGCGCTGTCAACCAAAAAAGTCCCAGAATCATAGAAACAGAGAGGTAAGAGTCTTTCCCGAACAGTTTTACGTTGTTGGGCTTTATCTAGGCTCTCATTTCACCTCTTGGAACCTCATCTAAAATGGGAACACAATGCAAGATTGTTGTGAGGCTCAAGTGAAATGTATAAATCATTTTCCCATTATGTCTCTCTCTGTCTACTGACCTGTCCCTAGGTTCTTAGAATCACTTATTTAAATTAATTTTGATGATTGGAGCTCTATAAGCCCTGAAAATGAGAGACTAGGTTTCATCTTCAATTCAAACTCTCTGTGATTTCTAAATGTGGTGAAAAATGAAATCAAACAGATTGTTTTGCTAATACTAGACTTGATACCCATATATTTCAAAACATCCTGATGTGCTCCTGACTTTTTCCCCCCAGATTTCAGCAGAATGTTGGATAGTCTTGGTCTGAGCTTCGGTTTGGAAATTAAGCCCTACTAATTAACACTTGCCTAATCCCCCCTGTGGTGCTAGGGTTGTGTTTTCAAAAAAAGTGAAAACCAGCTAATTATTAGGGCTTTGATTTGAGATTCCAGACATCCAGGGTTTCCCCCTATTTCAGAATCTTTGGTGATGCAGAGACAAAGCACTTGGGAGATTAACATAATGTTTCAATGCCATGTTTCGTCCTTTGTTGTGCAAAAGGAAGGTTTTGATTCTTTTTCCAAAGGATGGAAACCTCTTTCCTCAGGAAATGCACACAACCAAGCCCTCCTCTTATTGCATTAATTTTATCCATTTTACTTTGGACAGTCTCCCTTTTGCAATTTTTAAAATTAGAACGAGGCCCTTTTAAAATCAATATTGTCTTTTTATGCAGTTTGCTACCTGCTGTGTGGATCCATGTCCTCAATTGTCAAAATGGACAAAATGATTCCCCAAGCAATTGACTCATGGAATTTATAATAATAAATTAAGCATTGGAAAAGGAAGGCTGAAATAGTTAAGCCATTATCTATAGTGTATTTGTGAAGTTTTCATTCATGATTTGTATTTTTATGAATGTATTACTTCAACAAACAAGAATTGAATACCTTCTATCTGCGAGGTACAAAGTAAATAAAATGTAGTCCTGGGCTCAAGCGATCCTTCTGCCTCAGCCTCCCGAGTAGCTGGGACTACAGGCATGCACCAGCATGCCCGGCTAATTTTTTACATATATTTCTAGTTGGCCAATTAATTTCTTTCTATTTATAGTAGAGACGGGGTCTCGCTCTTGCTCAGGCTGGTCTTGAACTCCTGACCTTGAGTGATCTGCCCCCCTCTGCCTCCCAGAATGCTAGGATTACAGGGGTGACCCACCGCGCCCGGCCCTCCTCCTTTTTTTAATCGCTTCATTTTTTCTGTCTGAATCTCATCAATGTCCTCTCAGAAGTGAAACAAACCCAGACTGTTAGCTAGACTCAAGGTTGAAATAGTAAAGATTGGCTAACCTGCCAATGTGATTACTCTTGGTGAGGGGAGAAGAGTAGCAAGCATTGCTGATTCTAGATTCATTCCCCTGTGAGAAAAGTTCTTTCTTGGCAATGCAAAAATATTTACATCATTTCAATGTTTTAAATATTAAAGGTATAAATTCATACAAATAGTTTTCAGTTTAACTCAACTAGTTTTTATCAATTGCCTACTAGCTCTCGAGTAATTGCAATTGTATTGTTTCACTGTTTTCTTCTTTCACAAAGGTGGTGGATGTTAGATATTGCATAACGTGTATAATTCATGCCAAAACACCTGGATGTTCTGCCTACACAATACTAATAATCGTGTATATATTTGGAAGGCATTTTGCATATTTTATTTTATATTAGCAATATGTCTGCATCATTGAATCAATTTTTCTTTTTTGATCCAGGTAAACAAAAAATAAAAAAACAAAAACAAAAAACAAAAGTCAGAAGATTTTGTAATTCAAAAATTACAAATGTGCCCTGGAATCCATTGTGCCCTAAGACTGCTGCTATAAATGTGACATTGATGATATATTATCATCTGGCTTCCAAAGTTGCTAGACTGCCTATCTCTGGTCACCTGTTCTCTATGTAATGGACCTCTAAAATCCTTCCCTTGTGAAAATTATATAGTTCTATTTCTGTTCAATTATCAAGTACAAATGACAAACTACTCTATTGTGGAATTGCATCTGTAAAGGAAAATAGCCACTTAAGAGTGGCTATTGATACTGACTACAGAGTCCGATGCAGCAATTTATTGATTTCTTCTCCTGATGGTAGTATGAGAGAGCATGAGGTTTGGAGTGTTTCCCCACCATCTAATATCTGCAGGACCTCGGAAAATGACTTCTCCCCTCGGGGTCTTGGTATTCTTATCTAAAAGTGGTAATAATAAATGGAACTTAACAGGATTTTTATAAGGATTATGTGAAATAATGTGTTCTCTTGTGAGGTCCAAGGAGCGATCCAAATGTTGGTAACAATTACCACCTTACTTCCAATTAATGACCATTCATTAAGCTTTTAGTTGCTACTTGCCACATTACATCATCTCAGGTCCTCACAGCAAATCAATATCGTTATTATAGAATTAAAGCTTGTGTCCTTGTGTTTTCTACTACCTCTTTCTGCCTCTCTGCAAATGCCCAGACCGTCTGGATTCCATGAGCTTTCGTGAAGCTCTTTCCATGACTAAGAATCGTGATCCCTATTGCAATTGCGTCCAAGGAACATCTGCTCAGAGAAGCCAGTCAATATTGTGGAAAAGTTCAAAGAATGCAGATCGTTACTAGTGTCAGCTTTACAACCAGGAGGTGATGGCATTAAAGGGAATGGTCATAATACCCAACAATAGTGACCTCATTAACCAGTGATTTATCATGATGAAAAGACCTGTTTAACCTTTGGTCTCCACAAGCTTTCTCCTTTTAACAAAAAGGGCTATTATTTCAAGTTGTCAGGAGATAATTTGTGAGTTGTTAAAGGACAGATTCAATTACTCTTAAGACAATTACATGAAAACTGTACTCACTGCAAGGTGACTACTCAACAATTTTTGTTTTTCTCACTCATCTTTCTGGGAACAAACAAACAACCAGGAGTTTGATTACTTTTGCCTCAAGAGCAATTGCAATTTTGCCTTCTTGTGGCTCTGCTGTTGATGTTTGATTACAAATTGGGCTTTCTTTGAAATTAGTGTTAGGGAGACTTGAGTTCAATGAGTCCACTGGCATTTCAGGCAACATGTCAAGCTCCTCTGTGGATTCTATGTAACACTTATGGAGGGACTATTGCAATATTAACTGACTCGGGCATTGTGGGGGAATAAGGCAATAGATAAGGCTGGGCTCTGCCTTCCAGAAGCTCATAGGGGCTTCTGTGGAGATGTTCTCGCCGCTTATATTTTTTAGAACCCTTCTGAGAGTTTATAAAATGATTGTGGCCCCACAGGTCTCCTGTTGGTTGGGTCAGACAATGGCTGGGGGACTGCTTCTCTCATGCTAAGAAAACTGATCTAGAATAAAATCAGAGAAATAGGACAAAAATAGAAAAAAGTTCATATTTTGGGTTGGGCAGATTGCTTCGAATTATTAACTCAGCTGGGTGAATTTTATCTCTCTGGTCCAAACTGAAGAAGGATAAAAACTATAACATCTGTGCCACCCCAGATCTGGGCCTCTTTAGAGCAGAAGCTGTCAGTTGTGACAAATTGTACTCAATTGTACAGCGGCTTTTGTGAGGTAGACGAATGTCCATCAGGGTTTCAAACGAGACCACCAATCCCAGTTCCCTTGTGCCCGCTCTCTAATTTACACCCTGGGTCCCTGAGGTGAGAGACCCTGCTACTTGATCATCTGACCACAGTAAATAATACCAACTGGAGAACCGTTAACTGAAGGTGTATAGAAAAGGTCCACCTCTCCAAATGTGATGGCAGGTATTGCAGTTGCTTGCTCCCGTCGTTTTATTACTGATGCAGGAGTATAAAGATCTTTGCGATAGGATCATTCTTGACGAGGCTTGTATTCAAGGGTAAATCTGAACCCTAGATTTTGGCTATAAGTTAAAATGTTTGGTGCTGTCTTTAAGTAAACATGTTTCTACAAGAAAAAAAAGGAAAAAAAATGTTGCTTATTATTTATGTTGTCCAAAGATCTTGCATAAATGTTTTGAATTTTTATTCCTAAAGACTAATTTCAAATTTTTATACTAATACTTTTTGAGGAATACTATTACCCACTACCTGCTTTTAGTTGCTTGCAGAAAATGTTTGGTTTTGTTTTAAAACATTAGCTTTTCCAGAAACCCAATAAGTTATTTCTGATTTCATTAGAAGGAAAAATGTAAACAATATCCAGTTTTAGCTTAATAGATACTTTTACCAGATTATATCATTACATGGGTTTCCTTAAAAGAAAGAAATCTAGGCTCTTGAAAGACCTCTAGATCTAAGTAATTAGATAAAATAGTAGTGAAGGAAAGAAAGGACCTAACTCCTTAAACTGTCATTATTAAATTAATAATTTCAGCGCTATCATACCTACTTACTTCCAGATAAGTTCTGAGGCAGCTTACATAAAGTTGCAAACAGACAAAGTGAGAAGTCAAAATTATAAAGAAGAAGCGTTAAGTAATTATGAACCAGAGAAAAAGAAAATATGATAAATTACATATGTATATGTCCCATTTTACGATAAATACATGGGTTTAAGTACATGGGTTTATGAGGAAAGTAAGACATTTTCCCGAAAAAAAAATTCTAGAAGGAAGTTCTTGATAGATGGTTGGCTGGGTTTTAAACTATTTCAAATAGTTTCAAAATAAAAAGCATTTAGGTCATTATCGCTTACGATCCAGGTTCTTCTTTTAACAGAAGAAAAGCATGAAAATTAGATCTCTCTCTATAAACCTTGCATTCCACTGTTTGAAAATATCAGCAAACCACAGGAAATTAATGTTTTGTCTATTATCTTAACTGAAAAATCTCTAAATAAGTAAGTAAATATATAAAATTGTAAGCAAAAAAGCTAAGACAACGGAGGGAACAGAGGTGTGTCAGAATCCAGATAATTATCTAACTGACTGTGGCCATTTTTGCAGACAGTGGTCAGGCCCTTCAGGAATGGAGTCCCTATCCTTAGATAAAAGTTCCAAATGGGCAGTGAAAACCTTAACTAGTAGGAGTGAAAACCTTGAAGAATTTGGGTTTTGGGTAAAATAAATTCTTAGTTTGCTGAAAGTTAAGGAAAAAGCTATTTGACTATTATAGGTATAAAATCTTTCTAGCATTTCTGGCATCGCTCTGTTATGTAAGGAAAAAACCACAATTGAATGTTTCTTGATAGTTATGGATCTTCCTGGCTTTGGGATCATCATTTTAAAGAACAAATCTTATTATAAGATAAACTATAAATGCTTTTAAGGAACAAACTCTGCCTTTCTCTCTTCCCTATTATAGCGCTGAGCCAGGGGCCTTACAGAGAGTAGGTATGTGCAACTATTTGCTAAGTTAAGGGCAAGTGTCCAGGATTGGTGAAAAGGACTAGGGTAAGGAGACTTCTCTGTGTGTTGACCCTGGAAACCACCCTGAGCTTTGTGTGTTAATAAACCTCTGACAGAATCTTAGGACTTTAAAACTGGAAAGAACTTCATGTTGAGGTTTAATGTGGTCAACCACACCCTTTCCCCTTCAATTTCAGAAAAAGTTGAGAATTAGTCATAGATTGCCAGGAGAACTATGTTGGAGAATTTATCTTATGTTTAAGACCCAGTGGAATTTCTAGAATTACTACCTTATAAAGAGGAGATTGGGTCTGTAGGATGGACAGTGACCCAATCTAATTGCAAGAGAAACAACTAAAACACATACACAGACACAGACACACACACACAGACACACACACACACACACACACACCCTTCTAAAACTGTCTCTAGAATAGTGCTTCTAGAACTATCTATGCTGAAGGACCAGGTTTTTTTTAATTCCCAGTCCATAGTACACCTATAAATTTGTCAGATGTACGAAGAATGAATTACTAGTCAAATGAAATGAAGAAAGCAAAGACATATATATAACATAAATGCTAATGTTTATTCAATTGAACTGATATAAAAATTATGTTTCTTTTTTTTAGAAAAATCTCTTTTTATTTTTACTTTTTTACTTTTTTTATTTCAGAGTATGATGAGGTACAAAAGCTTTGGGTACATAAATTGCCTTTGCATCGCCTGAGTCAGAGCTACAAGTGTGCCCATCCCCCAGACAGCACACACTGCATCCGTTAGGTGTAGATTTACCCAATCCCTCTTCCCCTCTCCCATCTGCCCGACTCCCTGTGAATGCTACTTCCCACAGTATAATAAAACAAACAGCATAGGTAAAAGAAAAGAATTATAAAACTGAATATATAGTTCATTGAAAGTGTGCATATAGGCAATATATAGAATTGCTATTACACTCATAACTTTTTGCCACCCCCTAAATCAGAACAAAATAAAAAATTATGAGTAAAATAGCAATTTCCCACATTTAATACCTATTGCATGCTTTGAGTGAACATTGTATATATCAATATTATTTTTATAAGTCAGGCTCATTGAGGTATAACTTATACACAGCAAAATCCACCTCTTTTAGATGTATAGTTTGATAGGCACAAATGTGTAAAGTCATGTAACCCATCAAGATCTTAACAAGCACTGTGTCCATCACACCCATTACAATACTTTTTCAAAATGTTCTAGATTGTTCTCAGACCGTAGTATTCTGGATTTGCTTAAAATCATATTTGAGTTTAAAACATGAATTGGAATTTTTATTGAAATTTCACTATATTTATAGATTAATCAGATACGAATTTACATTTTTATACTAGCTTTATCATTGAAGGACAAGCTAGGTCTTACCATTTATTCAAGTTTTCATTTATGTTCTTCAGTAGAGTTTTATAGTTATTGTAGCAGATCCTACCATTTTGAGTTGTCCAAAGAATTATGTTGTAGTTCTTATCATTACTGCAGCACCTGTTTTTTTGTTATATCTTCCAACTGATGCTATTGTTCTATGGCATTCTAGTCATAGATTTTTATTAGGTCATTAAATATGAAATGTCCAATTTCAAATCAAAAGTGTAGTTTATTATATCTCAAACAAGAAGCAGTACAGTTAATCAAAGTATGCCCCTAAACTATCAACACAGTTTTACCATCTTAATGGTAGCTTATTTATGCCATCAGTGAAGAAGCGTGGAGAGCAAGTGACAATGAAATTATGAAAGGCATTTTCCTAGCTTGTTGAGAATTGAATATTTTTTCTTGCAAAAAGGGGTCCAAAGCCTGGAAGAAGTGGTAGTCAGTTGGTGCAAGGTCTGGTGAATACAGTGGATAACAGAGAGTTTCCAAGTCCAGCCTCTGTAGTTTGAGCAGTGTTGTTTGTGCGACGTGTGGTCCAGTGTTGTCTTGCAAAAGGATTGGCCTGACTCTATTGACCAATCGCGGCTGCTTAATCACAAGCATCCTCATCATTTCATCCACTTGGTTGCAGTAGACATCACTGTAATCAGTTGACCGGGTTTCATGAAGCTGTAGTAGATAACACCAGTGCTGGACCACCAGACACCATTAGCTTTTTCTGATGAATATTCAGTTTTGGACTGTGTTTTGGCACTTCATTTTTATCCAACCATTGTGCTGAAGGCTTGTGATTGTCAAAAAGAATCCATTTTTCATCACACATAACAATACGACAGTGTAGAAATGATTCACCTTTATGTCGTGACAGCAAAAAAAGGCAAGCTTCAAGATTTCTCTTCTGATGCTTATTTAATTCATGTGGAAGCTCTCCATCCAGCTTCCTTACCTTGCCCATTTGCTTCAAATGATCCAATATTGTTGGAATAGTAACATCAAACCTTGCTGCTAATTCATGTGTAGGTTGAAATGAATTCATTTCCACTACAGCTTTCAGCTCATTATTATCCACCTTGGTCTCAGGTTACCCATGTGGCTTATTTTTAAGATTAAAATCGCCAGAATGGAACTTCTCAAACCATCAACGTACTGTGTGTTCAATAGCCACACCCTTCCCAAACACTTTGTTGATATTTCGAGTTGTCTGCATTGCATTGGTGCCACGACAGAACTCATATTCAAATATAGCATGAATTTTTGACTTATCCATGGTTTCACAAAAATTGCTCTAAAAAAATTTGAAAGATAATCACAAGCCAAAGCATGCATTTGAAAGACTCAGGATGTACTTTCACAGTAAACATAAAATACGAAGTATCAAACTGAAATGTCAGAGATATCAGCTGTCAAACTTAGTACTTAAGGAAATAGGACATTTCATCCTTAATAACCTATTTTTGAAAAGTAGAAAATTAAATATTATATAATAATTAGTTCTAATAGTATATTTGAACTTATTGGGTCTTTGAAATAGACAATTCTATAATCTATAAATAATTATAACTTTGTCTCTACTTTTCTGATTTTTATACCTCATTTCTTTGGTATTTCATTCTTTATAAGGATTTTGGCTGATAATTTTATATAATTCTTTATAATGTCACATTTTAGTTGCATATTAAGTTACATCATTACTTTTTTTATTGAGGTATTTTTAAATCAGGTATAGAGCTTAATAGATTATCTTGTATTGAACCATTTTTGAAATTCTGGAATAAACCCTATTTGGCTATGATATGTGATTCTTTAAAAATATTGCTCAAATAAGTTTGCTAATGTTTCATTTGATATATTTATATCTATAATCATAATTCTTGAGTTTAATTGCTATCAGTGTTAAGGTATGTTATCAGTTTTAGGCTATTTTCATGTCACAACACTGGGAAACTCTTCATGTTTTTCTATCGTCTGATATTTTAAATGCATAACAGCATACCTGTTGCTTAAGAGATGGATTGAACTCACCTGAATATTGGTTTTGTTCCAAGCCTTTTATAGGAGGCATCAGCCATAACATCTTTTAAAAATCAGGTTTATTGAGTTATGATTTAAATGGAGTAAAATTCACCCTTTTTAGGTGTACAGTTCTTTTTTTATATTTCAACATATTAAGGGGGTACAAATGTTTTCGGGACATGGATATCTTTTATAATGCTTAAGTCAGGGCCATTAGTGTACCCATGATCCAAATAGTGTTCACTGTAACTGTTAGATAGGTTTTTTTCCCCTTTCCCTCCTCCCCCATCTCCCTTCTTGATTTTCAATGGCTTTTACTTTTCTCCGTGCCCTTGAGTGCCCATCGATTAGTTTCAAATTATGAGACTGATGCGCTGCCTACTGCGCTAAGGAGGCAGGTGATTAGTTTCAAATTATGAGAGAGTATATGTGGTGTTTGTTTTTCCATTCTTGAGAAACTTCACTTAGGATAATGATCTCCAGTTTCATCTAAATTGCTGCAAAAGATGTTAATTAATTCCTTTTTATGGCTGAGTAGTACTCCATGGTGTGTGTGTGTGTGTGTGTGTGTGTGTGTGTGTGTATAACACATTTTGTTAATACACTTATGAGCTTGATGAGCACTTGGGTTGGTACCACATCTTTGTGATAGTGAATTGTGCTGCAATAAGCATTTGAGTGGAGGTATCTTTTTGATAAAATAACTTCTTTTCCTTTGGGTAAATACACAGTAACGGGACTGCTGCTATTGTTTTGTGACTTTTTAATAATCGCCTCTCTGACAAGGGTAAGGTGATATCTCATTGTGGTTTTATTAATAGGAAATTTGCATTTCCCTGATGATTAGTGATGTTGAGCATTTTTTCATATGCTTGTTGTCCATTTATCTATCTTCTTTTGAAAAGCTTTTGTTCGTGTCTTTTGCCCACTTTTTAATGGGATATTTTTAAATTGCTAGTTTGTTTGAGTTCTTTGTAGATTGTGTATATTAGACCTTTATCAGATGTATAGTTTGCAAATATTTTCTTCCATTCTGTAGGTTGTCTATTTGCTTTGTTGATTATTTCCTTCACTGTGCAGAAGCTTTTTAATTTAATCAAATCCAATTTATTTATTTTTGTTGTTGCTGTAATTGCATTTGGGGACTTTGTCTAGGCTGATGTCTAAAAAAGTTTTCCCTACATCCTCTTCTCGAATTTTTATGGTTTCATGCCCTACAGTTAAGTTTTTTATCCATCTTGAATTAATTTTTATATATGGTGAGAGACAGGGGCCCTTTTTCATTCTTACGCATGTGGCTACCCAATTTCCTAACACCATTTACTGAATAGGGTTTCTGTGCCCCAGTGTATAAATAGTCCATGTATCCCCCGAAAAGTTCTGTCATGCTAGCCATTGGTAACCCTGATCCTCTCCCTAGAGTTTTGCCTTTTTTGTAATGTCATATAAATGGAACCACGTAGTTTGGTTCCACAGTCTTTGGTGCCGGACTTCTTTGACTTAGCACGATGATTTTGAGAATTATACATGTTGTTACATGTATCAGTAGTTTATTTCATTTCATTGCTAACTGGTATTCCATTGTATGGATGTACCAAAATTCATTTATCTATTCACCAGTTAATACATTAACTGACATTAACCATGTCAGCTGTATTTAACTTATGCTAGTTTTGAGCCCAGTACCATTTGTGAAGCATGTGTAACTTACACATCTCTTTACCTTGAGCTGTGTGAACTATTTTTCAAGTTGCATATAACTCATGCACAGAAAACAATGAAAAATAATTTTTCATTGAATTAGAAAGGATCGTTTTGTTTTTGAAGTTTTTATTCTGTTTTTATAATAAAACAATGTGGCCTTAGGGAAAGGAAATTTTTTTTCTAGTGTGGCAATCAGTATGTTAAAGGACATTTGGGTTACTTTCAATTTTGGCCAATTACAAATAAAGTTGTTATGAATATTTATGTACAGCTTTTGTGTGTACATATGTATTCATTTTTCTTGGGTAAATATCTAGGAGTAGAACTACTAGATAATATGGTAAGTATGTTTTTAACTTTATAAGAAATTAGAAAACTATTTTCTAAAATGATTATACTATTGTACATTTTCACCAATGCTGTATGTGAGTTCCAATTGCTCCACATCCTCACTAGTACTTGGAATTATTCATTTTACTTTCATTTTTCTTTTAGCCATTCTAATAAGTATGTAGTAATATCTCATTGCAGTTTTAATTTGTATTTTCCTGATAACTAAAGATGTTAGCATGTTTGTAAGTGCTATGGCCATCCAAATCTCCTCTTTGATAATGTGTATATTTAAATCTTTGCTTATTAAAATTTTTCTTCCTTATTATGAGTTATAAGATTTCTTTATACATTTGGGATACAAGTCCTTTATCAAATGTTTTGTTTGCAAATATTTCTTCCCAGTCTAGGATCTGACTTTTTGTTTTCTCAATCACGTTTTTTAATGAGCAGAAATTTTAAATTTTGTTTAAGTCCAATTTATCAAGTTTTTTCTTTTATGGTTTGGGCTTTTTGTGTTTTGTCTAAGAAATACTTGCCTAATCTGAGATCACAAAGATTTTCTGTAATGTTTTATTCTAGGGGCTTTATAGTTTTAGGCTTTACATTTATGTCTATGACCCAATTTGAGTTAACTTTTGTATATTGTGAATAAGAGTTATAATTCTTTATTTTGTTTTCATTTTTTCTTTTTTGCATCTGGATGTTCAAATTTTATAGTACCATTTGCTGAAAATATTACACTTTATCGATTGAATTTACCTTGATACCTTCTTTTGTCAAAAATCAATTGAGTATATGTCTGTGGGTATATTTCTGGACTCTATATTATATTCCATTGATCTATATGTCTATCTTTATTCTAATTCCACACTGTCTTTATTAGTGTAGCATTATTAGTAAGTCTTGCAATCAGTTGGTGTTCTTTTTCAAAGTTGTTTGATTATTTTAAATCTTTGATTTTCCATATATATTTTAGAATAAGCTTTCAATGTCTACAAAATACCGAATTTTGATTGGAATTGATTTAAATCTATAGATCAGTTTGGGCAGAATTGACATCTTCCTAATAGTAAGTCTTATAATATGTCCATTAATATGGTATGTCTTTCTATTTATTTCAGTACACTTTAATTTCTCTCATCAGTGTTTTGCAATTTTCATCATACAAATCTTGCCCATATTTAGTTAGATTTCTTCCTATGTATTTCAAAGTTTTGGAAGCTATTATAAATAACATTTAAAAATTTTTTTAGATTTCTGATTGTTCATTGCTAATATATAGGAGTATAATTGATTATCCCATATTGATCTTGTATCCCGAAGCCATGCTAAAGTCACTTATTACTTCAAGTAGTATTCTTTATAGATTCTTTGGGCTTTTCTATATAGGTAATTACATAATATTTAAATAAAGAGAGTTTTATCTCTTCCTTTCCAAATGTATGCTTTCTTTTTCTTGCCATATTGCATTGGCTATACTCTCCAGTACAGTGTTGAATAAGAGTCGTGAGAGCAAACATCCTTGCTTTCCTCTCAGTTTTAAGGGGGAAATCATTCAATCTTTTACTGCAAAGTAAGATTCTAGTATAGGTTTTTCACAGATGCTCTTTATAAGGTTAAGGAAGTTTTCTTCTATTCCTTGCTTGCTAAAAATTTTACCATCAATAGATGTTGAAGTTTGTCAAATTTTTTTTGCATCTGTTGAGATGATCATAGGATTTTTCCTTTTGGTCTTTTTGGTCTGTTTACATGATTGTTTATATTGATTGATTTTCAAATGTTGACTCAACTTTGCCTTCCTAGGATAAACTATTAATATTTGGTCATGATCATTTATATAATCTATTGTATAAATATATAATATATATTTATATAATATGTCATATAATTTATATATTGATGAATTCAGTTTGATAAAAATTTGTTAAAGATTTTTATGTTACTATTCATGATATTAGGCTGTTGTTTTCTTTTCCTGTAATGTCTTTCTCTGGTTTTGCTGTCAAGGTAATGCTGGCCTCATATAATGACTAAGGAGATGTTTTCTTATCTTCTGTTTTCTAGAAGAGTTTATTTAGAATTGGTATTATTTCTTTAAATGTTTGGTAGAATTCATCAGTAAACTCCTCTGGGCCTGAAGTGTTCTTTGTGAGGAAGTGTCTAGTAATGAATTGAATTGCTTTAATAAATAAAGGGCAGTTCAGATTATATTTTTCTTGAGTAGTTTTTGTCATTCAAGGAATCTGTACATCTACCTATGCTATCAAATTCATTGTCATAAAGATGTTCACAGTATTACCTTATTATCTTTTAATGTCTGTAGGATCTATATTGATGGCTTTTTTTCATTCCTGATATTGGTAATTTGTGTCTTCTATTTTTTCCTTGAGCAGCCTGTCTAGAAGCTTATCAGTTTTATTGATATTTTCAAAGAAACAACTTTCAATTTCAAATGATTTTATTTTATTTCCGATTTTAAATTTTATTGATTTCTGCTTATATCTTCATTATTTATTTCTCTTTGCTTTCTTGGGTTTTAATTTGGTTTTGATTTTTTTCCTTCTTTTTTTCTTTTTTTTCTTATTTTAGTTTCTTACAGTGGAATCTTTTTTTATTAAAGGACTTACTTGTTTTTTAATATAAACATATAACGCTATACATTTTCTTCTAAGCTACATCATGAGTTTTTAATGTGAAAAATAGGCTTGCTTCATGCTCATTAATTTATCTACTCTGGATTAGATTGATAGAATTTGAATGCTTAATGACAGTGTTTACATTACTAGTCTTGGATCAGTCATAAACATTTTTGTCAGCAGATCACATTTTTATTATGTCAGCTCTACAAGAGGGACCTGGATTCTCACCCAGGTTTGTTCACAACATAGGTGAAGAAGTGAAGGCTGTGACTTCTCGGCCAGCCAACCAGAAAGAGAACAGGTCCTTTGAAAACTATAATTGTCAATATCCCATGTGGTGTGTTAAAGAGAAAAGCGGATCTAAGGAATCAGACTCTAGCCACCTCCCACCTCAGGGAAGAGTCAAGGAGAGGAAGAGCTAAATAAAGTTACCTTTTTAATGCCAAAAAGAAAGTAGGAATTCCTACGCCAGGGACCTATATGAACAAGGAGAAAAAGAGACAATGTCTCCATTGCCCTTGTTCTCTCCCCACCCCAACCCCCGTCCTCACTCCCACCCCACCAACACCACTGTTACCATCACCTTCCCCAACTCACACACCTTGGAGATACAGTACATTTGCTACAATTTCCTAGCAAGGTTCACAAAGCTTAAGCAATATGCCTAAACTCAGCCATCTGGCTAATGTTAGAACATGGAAGGTTTCCTGACTCCCATGCTAATGTACTCTTTCCTAACTGTTCAATTTACATGATTTTTCCCCTTATCTTTTAGCCTATAACCAAAGTGTAGGCATGTGTGTGTATTTGTTACAGAGAGACATAGATTGAAAGGTTTTTATTAATTAACTTCTAGTTAATAGAGATAGTTGTCATATCAAAGATTCCTGTTTTAAGAAACAGAAATTTTAATGTAATATATTGTATTACAATATATTACAATATATTATAATAGTGAGCTATGTCAAAGTTACTTAATGCTGGAGCCTGGATCTGTCTCATTCAAAACTGTGCTCTTTGCACTCACTTTGTTTCATCTCTTCTTACATGTGATCACAAGCCTAAAATCATAAAGGCACTTGGCTTTTTGGTCCCAAAGGCATAATTTTCTTGCAATTTTCCCAACTGCATAACACCTGCCCCTGGGGTACTGACCCTAGGACATAGGTCTCTAACTAACTGCCCTTATTTTTGCCTCACAAGAGGAATGAAGGCTTTCATGGAGTCGAGGGTCTGTTTGAAACAGAAACTAGTGTTGAAAGAGCAGTTGCTCCTCGCACCAAATTGTCCCAAGAGCAAGGAGTCAGCCTGCTCTCTCTCCTCCAGCCAGTTCCCCACCCCTGATCCACACCCCCTTTACCAAGGCAAAGGGATGTTTGTCTATCTGCATATTCATTAAAATGCACCAAGCCTCAGACCTGGCTTTCTCTCCCCCCATTCTACTGCCTGACAAAGGATTTGTGACAAAAGACCTTCCTCCCGGTTTGTAAAACAGTTGTGTAAAACTCGGACTGTGAAGTCGCAGTTGACTGCTTTAATGTGGAACAGCTGGGAGGGTGTAGACACACTGGCAGGTTGAGACAGGGACTGGGCATGGTCCCCCATTCTGCGCAGGGTTGACTTAGTCACACCACCTGCTGCCCCTATTATTTCAAGAGCAAACCAGTCATGACAGCCTCAACAGACGGACACACGGCACCAGACGGTGCAAGGGAAGTTAAGAAAAGATAAATTAAGTGATCAATAAAGATAAGGGACCTGCTCAGCAGTAAATGGTGTTGACAGACCAGACAAAACGTGAAGCAAAGGGGCATTTGATAACGTGGGGGTGCGCGGGGCTTAGCGTCAACTTGCACAGTATTGACATTTCGGAGACCACTGGGACCTTGGCAGTGGATTTTCCTGGCTGGGCTGACTTGAGTTGGAGGTGATTGCCTTTATCTTTCCATTGTACATGGAGAAGGGTCCAGGCCCTTAGAAGTGTAGTTAGCCACATACATAGAGGAAGTCACCACTGGCGTCGCCTCAGGCCAAACTAGACAGTGCCTGTGGTTGAAATCTGAGGTCTGAGGTCTAAGTTCCACAAAACTGCTTCTTTCTTTTGATATGATGAGAGACATTCATTCATTTATTCATTCCATCTAATCTTTAAAGAGTATCTATTAATATTATAGAATATGCACAGTGCTAGGCCCTAAGGGAGGGGAGGGTAGGGTGGTTTTATTAGTGGTGATGGCACAAAATTGCGGTAATTTTTCTGGAAGACCATTTTCTTGCAGATTAATGAAATAGATAGCCCATCCCCCCGTAATTCATCCCCACCTCAAAACCAGTTTTGAGATATAATCTCTTAAGTACTGCAGTGGAGGGATGTACAACATGCTTCAAAATAAGCCGCTTGAAGGAGTGAAGAACATTTTGACAGAGGAGGCTAGAAAGGACAAAGTTCAAGGAAAGGCATTTCTGGCAGAAGAAACAGCATAGAAAAACACAGAGCTGTGACAAACGTGGCCTTCTTTCCCAGATCTGGATCTGGGGAGTCCTCAAAGCCGCAGGCTACTCAAGGCTGAGTGATTTAACCAGTTCAGTTTTATTTCTGTAACCACAAAGATATGGTGGAGGAGAATAGAAATTCAATGTGGTTTTTTGAGATAAAACCTAATACTTCCAAGAAATTTGGGGCTTTTCCATAACGCTGCTTCAGGCTCTATCCCCAGATACTCGTGGGGTTTGGGCTGCTGTTTCTCTACCATCGGTAGAAAGTTTGAGACTTGTACATGAGGTATTTAGCATGGAGCAGCTGGAAAATAAAGCCCGAGCAGGAGGAGTCGGGGTGGGCGGGAGAAGAGAGCGGGACCAGGCTGGTCAGAGAGGGTGCGGCCGTGGTGGGAAAGGTCCACGTCTCCTATTAGATAGAGCTGTCGAATGTGCGGGGTACTCTTACGCAATTATTTCAATTGACCCTCATCAGAACCCCATCAAGGACTTTGAAATGGGGATAGCATGAGCACATCTGTGGATTGTGCTGTTTAATATTTGAATTTAAGAAAGTTTCTTTGAATAGTGCAGGAAAAATGGATTTGATGGGAAGAAGAAAGAAAGAACCTAAAATTACGGAGCACCTACAATATAGCAAGCTCATTCATCATCTTTTTTAAGTTTGGTTTTATGTGACAGCTCAAAATAAGATTAGTTTAAACAAGGGTGAATATTTTTAATCATTCGTAACATTTGTTCAGAGGTAGTCAGGACAGGGCCGCTCTGGGGGCTCCACTCTCTCAGGGTTTGAGGCTCGTTCCAGCTCCCTGTTTAATCCTCCCCAGGGACCAGGAAGGTTTGTGAACTCCAGCTATCAAACCTGTGTTCCAAGAATTAGGAAGGAATTAAAGAAGGGTCATGAAACATTCCCATTTGTGTCTCATTGGCCAAAACTTAGTCATGTGCCATAACTGGGAAGCTGGGAAATGTAGTCTTTTAGCCAGGCAGCAATATGCCCAGATTAAAAAAGAGAGAGAGAGAGAGAGAGAGAGAGAGAGAGAGAGAGAGAGAGAGAGAGAGAGAGAGAGGATGCTGGAGTCTACAATTAGAAATTTTGCCACAGAATTATTATCTAGATGAGAAAGGAGTTCAGAGAACATAAATGACTTGTCATGGGTCACAGATCTAGAAATCTGTGGAGGGTTTAATTGTAGTCCTTCCTAAATTCAAGTCTGATGCTGCTGCCATTACAGAGTTCCACCTGGACGTGGTGCTGTGGGGTTTGGTGCAAGGTGGGAGGTGGTGGGTAAGGAGCGATAAACTTAAAGCTGAAAAATGAGGAAGACACCGATTAGCACAATAAAGATCAGAACTAATGAAAAAAATCTTATACCACATATTCGGGAATAATAATAAACTACCATTTCTTGAACCTTGACCACATACAAGGCTTTATGCTCCATTAGTTCACTAATTCTCCCAAACTTGGGAGACAGTTATCATTAGTTCTTATTTATGAATGGGGAAACTAAGACTCTAAGGGATTGAATAATTTGCCCAGCTATGACTCTCTCTCTTTGTGCTCTATTTTTATGCTACACTATCTCTCTTTTCTAATGACACTATCTCATTGTGTCATTAGAAAACAATGAATTTTTATTCATAGGTTTTTATTTACCTCCATTTTTCTGAGATAATACTTTCATTAATTCAGAACAAAAGGAATCTGAGTCCTAATTATTTAATTTCCATGTCACTGACAGTAGGGACACTGAAGCACAGACATATGACAACAACAACAATTATGGTGGTTTTTTTTTCCAGACAGAGTCTCACTCTGTTGCTCAGGCTAGAGTGCTGTGGTGTCAGCCTAGCTCACAGAAACCTCAAACTCCTGGGCTCAAACAATTCTCCTGCCTCAGCCTCCCGAATAGTTGGGACTTCAGGTGTGTGTCACCACACCCGGCTAATTTTTCTATTTTTAGTAGAGACAGGGTCTCGCTTTTGCTCAAGCTGGTCTTGAACTCCTGACCTCAAGCCATCCTCCCGTCTTGGCCTCCCAGAGTGCTAGGATTACAGGTATGAGCCACCGTGCCCAGCCAATTATGGTGTATTGAGTGCAGTAGGGGAAGTGAGTCTTCAGCCTTGTCTCCCAATACCAAGCCTACCTCCACTTACCTTTGTCCATGACCCCTGTCAAGGGAAGAAGCATTGCTAGCCTGAAAAATGAGAATCTAAAACACTGAGTGAGTCATGGTGACCAATAAGCAGGGCCACTGTGTTAAAAAGCCCCCATCAATTCTTCCTGCCTCTGTGTGGTAAGCAAACCTAGACAGGACCTGGCAGATAGAGGCAGGCCCAGCCATCTCTCTCTTCCTCCTCCCCCACCTTTTCCTTCTCTCTCTCTCTCTCTCTCTCTCTCTCTCTCTCTCTCTCTCTCTCTGTGTCTCTCTCTTTCTTTCTCTCTTTCCTCCCCATCTCTCTCTCTCTCTGGCCAAGTTGCCAACTTGTCCCTTCTCTTTCTTTGGTTTCCCTCATGAACCCACCAGAAAGTAGGCAATTCTGAGATTTACATTTGGGAAACAAATGTGAAAGCCCTGCTTAGTCCTCAAGCTGAAACTGTGTGCTCCCCCAGTAGCTTTTCCAGAACTTAGGGCAAGGGTCTAAGCAGCTGAATGCCAAAAATGGTACTAGGATTTCCATTCTGCTATTGTTCTTCATGTGTTTAGCCCCCTCAAAAGGAGGGGCGATTGCAGGACGGGGTTTGGGTATGCCTGCGTTCTTCGCTCCAATACTGTCAATTCATCCTTCACCAATATGAAGGTCTTCCCCTGTGCTCAGCACTTCATGCGCAGAATCTCACACAGGCCTCCTAAGAGTCACATAAGGAAGCTGCTCTTACTACTGACGAGGAGACAACATTCACAGAGTGAAGGGCTTGCCCGAGAGAGCACAACCAGTAAGAGGCAGCACCGCCAGGGTCAAAAAAATTCAGGTCTGTCGGATTCCAAGCCCTACTATTTCTGATTGCTGATATTGGGTCCCCTCCACTGTACACGAGGAGCCCACATGTGCCAATATCACCTTGACTGGCAGGTATGACAATTCTTAAGTAGGGGATGCTCAGTTTTTCTAAAGTGGTTCCAATAGTCAAGACCACCCTAGTCTTTGGCTAATGCTTTGCATGTGTGTGCTGATTATTCTTCAAAGCTGGCTATGGAATTATCTCCTTGTATGAACTGGGCTATAGCTCTAGTCCCAAGAAGGCCATGGTACCTTAGCGTTGCTATATCAGCTTAACAGGCACACCATGTCCAAAACGACTGCAGCAAGCAACTGGAGGTGTTATGACAAGGCGTGCAGTGCACCGGGCGGCCATCTTGTGCTTCATTTGGCTGTCTGCCTTCACCTAATCAAGTTTTCTTTAGCAATTCCTGGGATCTTTCTTCTCCTTTTGTGACAAATGCTGATTTAAATGAGACAGACATTGGGACATGAGAAAAGCCCAGGAAGCGGAGTGCCAAAGACATGATTCCCAGTCCAGGCTCTTCCCCGTGCCGGCTGTGTGACCCCCTGATGCTTCACTGCTCTGTACCTCAGCGTCTTTAACTGCTTCATGGAGGTGACAGGAACATGTGGCGCTCCAGGGAGCTAATGACGTACATGAGTCTGTCATGAGATAACCAAACAGCTGTTATTTTTCGTAATGTTTTTCACACTCTAGTGTAAGCTATTGAGAAAAAAGGCCATGTCTGATTGACCTTAGTTGACCTTGTAACCAGGGAAAAGAACACCATCCCTTCTAAGAGCTTAATGCAATACTCTGTTGAAGCACCCAGCATGGCACCTACATAAATAGGTGGCAAATAAATATTAAATCTTTCTCACTTACCCGTTTTATGTTCCCAGGTCTTAGCACATACTAAACATTAGTAAATATTGAGGTCGGCAATATAGCATATGAGTTAATAACAGTAATAATAACTAACACATTGTGCAGACTCTGTGCCAGGCAGTATTCCAAGTGCTTTATATGTATCTACTTACTTAATCCTCGTAGTCACTCTTTGAGAAGGCTACCGTTATTATCTTCATCTTACATATGAGGAAACAGAGGCAAGTGGGGGTTTATTAACTTTCCCAAAGCATCAAAGCTAACATCTAGCAAAGCCAGGATTTGAATGTAAACCATCTGGCTTTCTAGTAAAGAGCATAGACCACCACAGATCATGTGTTCAATTGCAAATGGCCAAAAAAATTTTTCAGCTCTTCCCATCAAGAGGTGGAATCTGTTTTCTCACCCACTGATCCTGGGTTGGCCTGGTGACTTGCCTTGATCAATAGAATGCAAGGGAAGTGACTAGGAGTTCTAAACCTAGACCTCAGAAGGACTTGTGGCTTCTAGTCACTCCCTTGAGAGGCTGCCACCATGTGAGTAAGTCTACACTAGCCTCCGGGGAACAACATGAAGACAGCTGTCCTAGCCAGCCCAGTGGAGGCCCAGACCTGTGAGTGAGGCCATCCCAGACCACCCAGCCCCAGCCAAGCCAGCCAGAACAGGGTAACTCCTCAGCCAAACCACAGAATCATGACAAATAAAATGGTGGTTGTTTTAAACCACAAAGTTTAGAGTAGCTTGTTAGGTAGCAAGAGATCAGATCAGGGGGCCGATCTGCATAGGGGCTGTGTGTTCTTGTGCAGGGTGTTTAGACCCCTGGAGCCTCCATTTCATTATCTAGAAATGAGAATAATTGTTCTCACTTCACAGGATATTGTGTGTTTAGCACCTGCTGCATGGTCAGTAGGTGCTCAAAAAATGTGAAATTCCTTCTTCATGAAAAATACATTATGCAAAGATAAGCTGGAGAGGAATGCAAAGTGGCTGGAAGATCACGTTGTAGATCAGGATCACAAGCATTTAAGAATATGGTAGGTCACAAATGCTTGGAACAGATAAGTAGGTATATTGAATTTTTTGCTAAGAGGGGATTTAGAGTGTTGGTTGCATGGATGGATTTGAGGACCTTTAAGGCTCATTCTATTCTTGAGATTCCATGAATCTCTAGCTCCAAGAATCATTATATGAGCCAGGACAACACTTTCTCCTAGTCTCTTTTCCTCACCGTCTTTCTGACCAGATCTCCTTTAATGCCCACTAGTGATGCTGAGCTGTGGTTGAAATCTTGCATGCTTTGTTAAACCGGCTTCTTTCTAACCTCAACTGAAGCACAGCAAAGAGTAAGGTCTCAAACATGTTGGCTGAATTGAGCATTAAGCACAGGGAATTCAATTGTTTTTGCTAACACTGTTAACAGGAGCAGAAAAAAATAATAATAAAGGCAGAGGGAGATAGAAATGGAAAAGTTTTGTTTTAATGATTGGTAAAACACACGTAAATGTGCCCATAGCATGGTTATTATGTAGTGTTTTTTTACATTTGTTTTTGTTTGTTGTTTTGCTTGCTTGTTTTTGTTTGTTTTGTTTTTGAAGATTTCATCTTGATTTTACTGTGGGAAACCTTTTACAATGACTGGTATTGCTGTTTCTATTACCTAGGGAGATCTTGTTTGAATTCCTTAATCTCAATAAACAATTTCACTGAAAACCCTGCAAATGACCTAATTCAGAAATTCAGAGTTGTAGTTGGTAGAAGTTTTAATTTGTTCCTTCACTAAAGACTTTTAAAAACATAAATTAAAATGGAATATTTTGGCAAATGATAAAACTACTTGCAGAGTTTCACATCAGAATTTTTGGGGATGGGGGATAAGGTGGCTTTTAACAAAACAAACTGAAAATATAAAATAAACCTCCACAGAATCTAAGTGAGCTGAAAAAGTCTCCTATGTTCTTTTAATATTTTTATGGAAGAAAAATAAAATTCCCGAATCCACATTTCCCCCCTATATTCTCTGGCCTCCAGCTCCCGCCACATTCGCCTTCACTCTTTGCTGGTGCGAGTCCTCATCTCTTTGCAAACCCCATCCCTGCTGATGAATAAACATCGTTCCGTCTGTGGCGCCCCATACACTTTGGAGACAATGTTCAGCTTCAAAGTTTTCAGAATTGCCCAGTCTGGTTTTGTTAACAACATTAGTGGGACCGCATTGTCGGGGTGCGGGGCGAGACAATGGCGCATCTCTTACATCATCAGGCACAAGGAGCTCTGTGTCCAGCTGTACAAACAGCACAGGAAATGGATTTTTTTCTTCGTGTTATTTTTTGCCTATTAAAATTATGCAAACCCGGCAAATACAACAATTGCTTTGTTAAGTCTCCGAAATGTCTAACCATTCATTTCCCAAATAAGGAGCCTGCGGTGCGTTTGATGCTGAGGATTGTTAATCCCAAACGTGGAGAACTAATAAAATAATCAAAAAAAAGTTGGGGGGGGGGCAGAAGTGTTTGTACGTTTCAATTATCTCTTGCTCTCTATCCCAGGACTGGACTAGGCGGGATGGGGTTGCCTTCAAGTAGTACTTGAGTCGGGGCTGCGTTTTCTCCTCCCGGGGCCCCTAGTCACCCACGTCTCTTCTTTGTGGCTGAATCGCCTTAGCGGGGCTGCTGTTTGGAGGTGCTCAGAGCCGGAGGAGACAAAGCAGGCCCGTCTCACAAAGGCGAGGGAGCCAAAGAAAGCAAAATTGAATCTCTAGCACCCCGCTCCTGAGTAAACAGACAAAACTAATGGGTCTGCCATTTCTCCTCCCATCCAATTACTGGGCTCCAGTGGAGAGAATATGGCAACATCAGCTCACACAAATTCTAAGACTCTTAATCCCTTCCATACATATAAACCTCACATCCACCCACATGACTTCATTACCAAAGCCACCCAGGCAGGCAGTGTGAAGGAATGGGCCCACCAGCTGCAGAAACCTGCCTTCTTCAAGTTTTAATCAGCTAATGAGGGGTATGCAAATGAAAAGCTTATGGGATTACGGCTTGTCGGACAGCAGTTCACCCCTGGCGATGGAGAACTAATACAGGTGTTAGTGAACGGGTTATTAGGCCCGGCCTGATTTAGGCCTATTCATGCCGCGCTTGCACTCTTAGCCTGGACGTTTGTCCTCACGCTGGAGGCCAGCAGGAGCCATCCTTAGGCCTGTGGTAGGTCTGACATGAGCTCCTTGCTAAAAGATACGCAGTTAATAAATCTGGCCATTGGGTGTTGAGGCATACACAGCGGCACAAGAGCGGCCTCACAGCGGGGCCGGCTTTCTCTCCCCACAGGGGGAAGGGCCTGAGAAACCCCTGCGGCCAGCGAGTGGGCATTTTACCCAATGCTAGTCACCACTCACTCTCTCTGTGAGGCAAACACTTACCTGGGAGTGGTACCTAGCCCCTCATCTTGGTGATTTTGTTCTGTTTTTGTGGCCGGAGGCAATTTCTCGGTTTCCCACCTACAGAGGATGGACCCTGTACAGCCTATCTCTGGAATGTGCCACTAAAGAGAGGGCTCAGAGAGACACTGGCTGCCTTCAGCAGGGCAATTTCCTTGGGGAGGTCACTAATCAAGCAGGGTCCGGACCCCCAGCTCCCCCAGCTTAAAGCCCAATATGAGCCCACACCCCTTCTCTGCAATTCTGAAATCCCCAAAGCTCAGAAAACCAAACAGTGTTTTTCCATAACTCATTCAGCATCAAAAGACCTGGCGTGCACTGCCATGAGGCTACTTTAACCTCTTATCCCATTAAGTGTAAGTATTTATGTATTTTGTTGCAAAAATATTATTAATATGTCTGATGGCGAGGTACCGTTGTAGACATTGCTGAGGGTTTGATCTAATGTATGGTGTATGTTTGGTATTACCGTTCTCCAGTGTGTCTTAAAAATCTGAATCCTAAAATATATCTGGCTCAAGAGTTTCAGAAAAGGAGTTATGGGACTGAATGATCAGTTAACCCAGAGGCAATAAAGCACTAGAGGAATGTTTCACCAAAAACTACATTATACCTTCTACCAAAAGAATTTTGCAACAACTAGGATACTGATAATCAGTACAGGATAATTTCTTCCTAGTCATCAAGGTCCCTGAAAAAGCAAAATAGTAATCAGAAGGTAAGCATAGAGTAATTTGAACAAACAGTAACAATAGCTAATATTGAAAAAGTATTTCCTATGTGCCAGGCTTTGCCAACATGGTTATTTAGCACACCCAAAGACCTCTAAAGCAGGTACTGTCATGATTCTCATTTTACAAATGGAAAAACCAAGACGCAAAGAGGTAACTGCCCAATATTCTGCAAGTATTTTGAGGGATATTTCATCCGGACTTGGGTAAAATGTAATAAATTATAGCTACATCACAATAGAATTCCTTATTCTAGTAACCAGAATTGGATCACCCTTCCTTTCTTCCTCAGATGACATAGCAGAAACATTGACCAAGGATTACTAATAACTTCTTTTTCTGAAAGTTATTTTGCTTCCCTATTTCCTCATACCGGTCAATTTACTGCTTTCATTTTCTTTTCCATTATCCTCACCTTCTTGAGCATACAGCCTTCATCATTTCAACCTTACCACCTTGTGAAACTTTCTACTTTCTTTCTTTCCCATTAGTCTTTATATGTGTGTCTGTCTATAAAATATATTGATGTTAGAATCCCAAGCTTCATTTACCCTCATATCTCCAAGAGCAACTAGTACAAGGCTTGAAATATGGAATTCATTCATAAAATATTTCATGAACCCCTACCATATACCAGATGCTTGGAAGAGAGGATAGATGAAGAAATGCTTGAGCTAGAAGTAAAAATTTGTTGAGCATTTACTGTTCTCATTAATAGACATGTGTTAACCTGTTGAATTCTACCAAAAATCCCTGGAAGAAAGAGCTAATGTGATCTCTACTCTGATCATAAAGCCCATAGGGGAGAAATGAATTGCCCCAGGTGATGTGCTTAGCATTTAGCAAAATTCGGATTAGAACTCAGACAATTTAGCCCCAAAGTATCTGCGCTGAACTATTTTGCTGTCTTGCCACTCTACGAGAAATAGTCTTTTGAGATGTTCTCACACTGGTGGGGGAAACAGACTTGTAAAATAATTACAACTCAGTATAATCACTGTTGGCATGTCAAATAGCGGGAACACAAAGAAGAAGAAATTGACTGCTGAAGAGCCTGAGAAACCCTCCTGGAGGAGGAAGCATCAATAGATTGACTTACTCATTTTCTCTTGTTTATTTAACAGATGTTTATTACATACCTTTATGTGGCAGGCACAATAAGAGATGCCAATTCCCAAAGAAGTAAACACATGGACAGTGGTGTGTTGGTAAATGTTTAACCATCAGCTTTCCAGAAGAAAAAAAAAAGACCCTGATTTGTAAGGTCTGCTGATTTCTGTGGAGTAAACACTCCTACCAGGCTGATGTCAAACAGCCAATGTGACATTCATAGCCTTGCAAAAATCCCTGAAATGTTAACAACCAGCTCTTGCAAGCCACAATGAGCTGGCTGTAGCACGCCACTGGACATAGGCCTTGTTTTCATGCTACTTATAATCTGGTGCAGTAGTTCTCAAAGGGGATCTATGAAGTTAACATTATTTTCACATTATATGAAGATGATATTTGCCTTTTTTCACTATGTTGACACTTGCACTGATGGTAAAACTGGAGCCTTAGCACAAATCAAGACATGGCACTCCTCCTACAATCTTTGTGTTCTTCACCACCACACACTTGGGTGAAATTAAAAATTCCATCTTCTCTTAAGAATTTCCTTGATGAAGGAGTAAAAATTATTCATAGTATTAAATCTTGACTCTTGAATTAATCTTTTTAATATTCTGGGTAATGACCTGGGAAGTACAAAGAAAACACTTCTTCAAACATGTTGATTATTACCTCAAGGTAAAGCACTGTGGGATTGTTCACATTCTGAACTGAACTAGCTTTTTCATGAAACACCATTTTTATTTGAAAGAGCAGCTGATAGACAAACTCTGTTTACTCAGACTTGGGTATTGGGCAGATATTTTCTTGCAAATGAATGACATAGGCCTGTCAAGGAAAACAACTGAGAATATTTGTTGCCAGTGATAGAATTTGAGATTTCAAGCAGAAATTAAAATTTTAGAAAAGTATATTCCCCATCATGAGCTTAACATCTCCTAGCATAAGGACTTTTTTGGTGAGATCAGTGGTGATATTAACAAAAGTGATATTTTCATATTATATAATGAAATGTGTCAACATTTGGAAGATTTGCATATCTTAGTGAACCAGTATTTTCCATATGACCAGTGCATGATGGTACAAAATCAGGCAAGTGTGAAAGATCCATTCAGAGTACCAGATAGATCAACAGATTTTAACGTGACAGAAAATGAAAATTCCATTGAAATGGTTTTAAATTACACATTGCAACGGATCTTTAAGAAATCACCGTTTGTCAAGTTTGGGTATAATGGCAAAGAATAAAATCCAGTTATCTGAAACGGTCATTAAAACAGTTTTTGCCCCTCAACTACCTGTCTGTGAGGCCAATATTCTTCATATACTTCAGCTAAAACAACATGTCTCAACAGACTGAGTGCAGAGACAAATATGATAATCTAGTTTTCTTCTATTAAAACTAAGTCAGACACTAAAGGTATTTAAAATGTAAAAAACAATGCCATTCTTCTTGCCAAATATGTATTCTTTTGGAAAACAGTTATTTTTTATAAAAATATGTTCTTTATGTTAATATAATTTATGTTATTTTTAATGAATAAGTATTTTAAAGATTGAGTTTTAATACTGCAAATATTAATATTATATCAAGAGATATGATGCTCACAAACAAAATCCCTTGGAGTTCTCAATAATTAAGCATGCAGGGGCCCTGAAACCAAACAGTTTGAGAACCACTGATCTAATAGAACATTATTCTTTGTCTTGAAGAATGAGTAAGAGTTTCCTTGATGAAGATGATGAAAAGGGGAGGCCAAAGTCAAGAGGGTATGTGCTTGGGTCACCCCAAGAGGGTCAGCTTGGCTGGACTTGGGGTCCTGTGGGGCAGTAGGGGAGAAAGGGAAGTGACAGCATGTGCAGCTGTGGACTCCTTGTCTGCTTTGCCTGCCTAGGAGCTTGTACTCATTCAGTGGGCATCTGGAAGCCACAGGAAGTCTTTAAGCAGGGCCATGAAGTGATCTGACCTGTGGTTTAGAAAGGTCAGTCTGGCTGCTGGGATCTGTAGCATTTATCTTGGAATTGAGGGCTGATGAGTCCGAGCCCGACTCCAGGAGTCTTGTTTAGCTGGCACTGTGTTCTGGGTCCCACCACTCCCCATTCTTACACTCTCCAATTTCCACATTCATGTTACCTTCCTATTCTTTACGAGGGTGTAAACTTGAGGACACTGCAGAAGACGGTGAGGACCTTATCAGAGCGGGATGCCTTCTTGGCTTGGCAAACCTGGGGACTTATCAGTGCCTCTGTGAGCTCCGTTTTGGCCTGAGGGCCTTTGAAATCAAGTGATCTTTGGCACAAACAGAAAAGAAGGAAGGTTTGTGTAACAAGCAAAATTAGACTTGGAGAATTTTAGATCTCACTAATTTTTAGATTCTTCTCTCTTTTAGAGAAAAGAGGCCGTTATATGTTATGACCCAATTTTCTACAACCTATCTCTTCCAGAAAATACAATAGCAAATCAACATACCTGTTATTGTAAGAGAAATTTCTTATCCTCTTGGGGACAATCTTATGATGTTAGACTTTAAAAATTCTAACTCCTGTTTATTTCCTAAGGAATATTGTGAAATAAAAAAAGAAAAAGAAAAAAAAGGAAAGAAAAAAATCACCTCTAATCCCCCCACACAGTTTACATTATTTTTTTATGATCTCTTTCAGTTTTGACCCACAAGTATACATAATTATTAAATAGTTGTCATTGTAGCATAGAAATCATTTTATAGGCTATCCTTACTTTTTTTTTTGGAGACAGAGCCTTGTTCTGTTGCCCTGGCTGGAGTGCAGTGGCATCATCATAGCTCACTGCAATCCCCAAATTCCTGGGCTTAAGCAATCCTCCTGCCTCAGGCTCCCAAGTAGCTGGGACTACAGGTGCGTGCCATGACACCCAGCTAATTTTTCTATTTTTTGTAGAGGTGGGTTCTCACTCTTGCTCAGGATGGTCTTGACCTCCTGAGATCAAGCAATCCTCCTGCCTTGGCCTCCCAGAGTGCTAGGATTACAAGCATGAGCCACCACGCCTGGCCAATATCCTTACTTTTCATTAAGGCAGGAGAAAAATGGATACAACCATTTTGGCTGAGTGCCAGAGACCCCCAGGTGTAACATACAAGGGCTGTCCAGAAAGTATCCAGTCATTGTAACTATAACAAGAACAGTTACATAGCTGGATACTTTCCGGACAACTCTTGTAATTTATCTTATTAATTCTTACAATTACCTAATAAAGAGGGCAGAGCTTCTAATATTAATTGGTTATCAAGTTAACCCAGCTGGTAAATAACCAAGAAAGGAATCAAACCAGCTTTCTGTGGCAACAAAGCCCTACCTATTTCCATTGTATTTTCCCCATGTTGTTTCATCATCTCCATTGCTATAAATCGTATTGGCTTTGCAACATTCTAGTAAGTTGTAAACTGTCTGAAGGCAGGAGCTGGGTCTTAACTTGTCTTTATTCCCAGCACCAGCACAGTGTCTGGCAGGTCATAGGTATTTAATAAATATTTGTTGAATAAATGTAACTTCTGCACCTGCCCTTTCCCCAAATTCCTTAAGAGCTCAGGGCTAATGAGGGCTTCCTCCTGGATGTATCTCCCTTCCCATTCTTGCTTACTTTATTTGATAAAATGTAATCAACCTTCTACTACATGCTGGGTCCTTGGCGAGGTATAGGGAAATGAAGACAAAAGCCCTTGCTGTAGTTCAGCAGGAGCTCACAGTCTAGCAAGAAGGCAGCGGGATATTGGGTGGAAAGTGCCTGTTGGAAGGATGCATCTGCAGGGAGGAGCAGTTGGCCTGGCCCAGGGCTGTGCCATCATCTGAGATGACTTTCTAGGAGAGATGACTTTGTTCCAACTTCTGCAGATAGCACCTAAACCCTGGCTAGCCATCTTTTTAATACATGCATGGGTCACGAGAGGCCTGAGATGAGAGGGATTGGGGTTTCAGGCTTGTCCTTGCTTTTGTGGCATTTTATTTTACCTTATGCAAAGGTGCATATGCAACTCACATTTTTGTTCTGTATACCATATGATTTAAATCCGTTAAGGCATCTTGTTATATTTGCAATTTCCTCTGTAAAATGAATAATTGCCACCCTCCCCCTGCCAAAAAATTTACATTTTAACTGTATCCACACATCTAATTTTCTAAATTCTGAAGTTTACAGGCTTTAGAGTTAGTTTCTTGTACAATGACTTTGGTTTTTGAAATTTTCTTGCCTGTCATTGCAAAATGAAGGTAAATTCTTATTTGATTGGTTGGCATCAGTTTCATATGGATTTGCTGATGTCATCCTTTGTATTCTATCTATGTATTCGATCTGCAGAATTCAGAAAGATGGTATGAGAGTTCTGGCACTAGATGAAATTCACCAGAGGTCTTTTCAGAGTATGTTATATAAATACCTAGAGAAATACTTTTCTCTCCCTTCAGAAATGCCACTTTCCAGGTCTGCGATCTAATTGCTATAGAATTCCGTCTTTGGGTAACAACATAGCCAAAAGCTTGTGCTTGAACACTTTGCAAATTGACAAAAGAAAATTTTTCTGACCTTAGAGTGTGTGGGGGCAGGAACTTCTTTCCCCAAACTCTAAAATTGTCTTCTCTTCTTCTTCTTGCCGTTTCCCCAAACCTAGACTTCATTGGAGAACTCATTTCCCCTGAAAAATAAAAACATATTTTAGAAGTAGTTAGATGCCCGATAACCAGGTAACCATATGTATTTCTTGATGGTTCCAGTTGGTTTGTGAAGTTATGGAACAGGGAGTCTTAACAATATACTATTCGTTCTTAGAACACAAAATAAGTTTCAATTTTTTAAAAAATCTGTAATTGTTTCCTTCAAATGGAGAAATTTTTCACTTTTTTTGTTCCCTTGGAGAAGAGAAGATCCAACTAGATATCTCAAATTCTTCCACATTAAAAGTCATTTTTTTTGTTCCCTAAATACTTTTGCTTTCGGAAATAAAGAACTCAGCTGACTAAGTCCTTTAGCAAATGTTCTAAATACTTAATTTGGGCCAACACCTTGTCCTGGGATTGGCCTGTTAACCTTTCACCCTTTCCCCAGCCTGTCATGGGGAAGTGATCCTCTTAGAATCGTGTCCAGGCAAGGCCCACAACACGGGATGCTTAAGTCTGTTTAACCTGGGGATTTGGGAGGCAGCTTTTCCACACTACATTGTTCATCACGGCCATTTGTTTTCTATAGTTCCTCCCAATTAACTGGCCAGGGCTTTGAAAGCCATGTGATTGTAATGCCTTCTAGACCATTCCTCTATTCCAAGTGGAGAGAAAGCAGAGCAAGCTCATGGCATTTTACATCATTGTGTTTACATATTCAAATATATTCCCTAAAGAAACAGGCATCTCACATATTACAACATATGTGAATAATAATAACAGACATTTGTAACACCCTTTAGATTTATGAACTGCTTTCCATGTCCAAGTCCCGCAGCTCCTCACAACAAACCTGTGGAGTAGGTGGGAATTATCCATGCCCGGTGTACAGATGAGGAAATGAAAGTTGAAGAAAGTAAAGGACATTTCCAGAACCACTCAGTTAGAGAAAATTGATTTATTGCTTGTTTCCCTTTGTATTTTCATTTGAATAATAAGCTTTTGAATTTAAATAATTTGATTTTTACTTGGTTAATTCATTTTTTTATTAATAAACAATGACTAACCAAGGAAAGGAAGACAGCACAAGTCTACTGTTCTCACAGTATAGCATAACATAGAAAAATAAAGTATTGGCGCCAAATAGAAAATCTAAAGATCTAGTACATTTGAGAACTTAAAATATGAGCTGTGGCATTATAATTCAATAAAAATGGATGGCTCATTATATAGATGGTACTGGCTACCCACCTGGAAGAAAAAGACTCCCTAACTCACATCCTATGTAAAAATTACAGGTGGATTAAATATTTTAATGTTTTTAAAATAAAATATAAAAGTAAAATTTTAAATTTAGAAAGATATAGAAACATGTTATGTGAGGGACCTTCTTAATCAAGACAGGAAACCTAGAAGCCATGAAGGAATAGAGATGTTTTTTAACATGACAAACTTTATCGTGACAAAATCAAAAGCAAGTAAGTGGTAGCCTAGAAAAGAATATGAAATATTTGGCAAACAAAAAGTTAATATTTCTATTATGCTAAGTGCTGCTACAAATTTTGAAAGCAAATTATAGAATTGGGCAAATAATATAAACAGGAAATTCACATAAGAGGAAATCCAAAAGTTCTAAAAAAGGCTTAACCTCAGTAGTCAGGGAGCCAAACATAATAATAATGTGATACCATTTTATCCCATCAAATTGGCCCCAAATAAAAAGACCAATACCCTTGTGAATTGGAGAGGATGCTGGAAAATTGCCACTCTCATAGATTTGAAGGGTAGTGGGAATTTGTCAATTACTACAACCTTTTGGAAAGTAATCTGGAAACATATATTAAAATATGTTTTATTTTAATACATTAAAATAAAAGTATTTGGTCCATTTGGCCTAGCAAGCGTCCTTTTAAAAAAATGCATTTCACAGATATAAAAATATCAATAAATAAAGTCTTAAGTTCAAAGATGCTTATTATAACAGTGTTTATAGTCCAAAAAAGAAAAGAAATAGAACTGGAAGTATTAATTAATAGTGGTATGGTAAATGGTAAGATGAATGAGGGTATCTACTCTGTAGAATATTATTCAACCTCAACAAACTAAGTTATATCTTTATTTCTTAACCCAGCTGGACCATGATATATTTGAGTGAAAAATAATAGAGGAATGACTTTGTTATGATATATCTTTTCAAAACTTTACAAATGTTGTGTGTGTGTGTGTGTGTGCACTGTGAACTTACCTAAGCCAATTTCATCATGCACCACTCTTAGGGACATATTGGTAAATAATGTTAACCTTTTAGAAAGTTTCAGGTAGGTGAAGCTAGCTATTCCCTACGATGTCACTACCAGGCAGTAATAAAAGCAAGTTTCAGAGTCAATTCTTGCTGCATATATGAATACTTGTTAGCAAGCAAGCACAAACATGTCACACCACCAGTTCTGGAAGCTCAATGAAGTCCAGCTCTGTACTTTTTGTTGCTTTACTTACCGTCTTGCATGACAGGTTCCCTTGAGCCAGATGTGACAATAACGCAGAGGCAGATCTTACTAGAGTCCTAAACTCTATCCATGTAAGGAAGTAGAGTGTCTCTGAAAGAGGTTAGATAAGCCCTATGTAATTGAATACCTCCAATTTCACCAGTGAGAGCCCATGTTTAAACATCAGTCAAGCTAACAAGATTCTAATTTCACCTGTGAAAACCCATTTCTGAACTTCACTGTACTGATCAGCAAAGTGTCCTTGTGTTGATCAACGATGAAGATTGTTCAAGCAGTCATAGTAGCTACATATACATTAGGGCAATTTGGGGTGTGACTTAAACCAACTAATACACCTTGTCTTGGTCCAAGCATTTTAAGACAAATTAGCTACATCATAATAATGTGATAGGGAGGAAGAGGAGAATGCTACACAAAAGATTTCATAATTGGTTGGGTAGAAATGGAATGAAAGGTTAGAGATAAAGAGAACATTAATGTATCCTTTATACGCCATTATATTATTTCAATGCTCATATCGTTCTTGTGCTTTAAACATTTTAGAAACATACTACATAATGAGTGCGATGTGTACCGTCTCGGGAATGGTCAGGCTTGAGGCTCTGACTGGAGGGGGCAGGGGGTCAAGGGCAATGTACGTAACCTCAACATTTGTACCCCCAAAATATGCTAAAATAAAAAAAAAATAAAATAGGCAATAACTTTAGAAAACTATAAAAGCAAAACAGGCTTTGCACATGCCATTCTTTCCACAGGGACCACCTCACTTTCCTTTTACATCGTCAGCAATCTCCTCTTCCTCCAGTTCTCAGTTCAGACACCATATCCTTTGGGAAGCCTTTTCTGACTGCCCCGGCTAGTCATGTGCTTCTTCTCTATGCTCCTATAGCACCTGAAACATTTCCTAACAGAATAGTCAAGACAGTTGCTGTCTGTTTTTCTTGTTAGACTACACATTTTATGAGAGCAGGAACTTTATCTTATTCAATGCTGTGTCTCCTGACACCATGCCTAGCAGTGGTAGGTACTTGAAAATTACGTACTGAATTCATGAATGAATGAATGTTGAGAGACAGCATTTAGTTTTTTGTGGGACTTTTGGCTTCACGATGGTTATGAAATAGGCCAAATCAAATCCAAAACCTTCTTGCCCAACCAGTTTCTTAGCCATTGTCTCATGAGAGAATACGTGGGCCACCAGCGTAAGTTTCAATGCCCATATTTGCAATCCATTAAAAGGGAGTAAAACTCTTCTCCTATAATAAGTTGTCAGGCATCATGGAGTAGTAGAAATTATTCTACTCCAAACCTACATTTTGAGACCTAGACTCACCATTTATTCAGTGTACAATTTTGGAAGAGAGATTTAACCACCGACTCTGAGTTCTAATTCCATCATCTGTGAAATAAAATTAAAATCACTCTTTTGAAGGTTTATGTTAGGGATCAAATGAAATGAGATATTTGAAAACACTCTGTTAACTATAAAGTGAGATGTACATATGTTCGGTTATAAGGAATGTAGAATGAAGTCTCACATTTCCTTCTGGAGCAATAAAGTTTATCCATTGTAAAGGCCTATGTGCACCATATGTAATCTTTTGAGTACCTCAGAAGGGAAGAATCAGAAAATATAAGTGTGTGAAGGGATCACAAAGTGTAAGTCCATCCTCCTCATTTTGTAGCTGGAAAAACTGAGGTCCAGAGAAGTTGTATGACTTTACTCAGGCCACGTGGCAAGTTGGTTCAAATGAGGTCATCACCTCCAAAGGATACCTTGGCATCTTTTTATCAGCTCACTTTTTTTGTGTGTGTGCCTCAAAAAGGAGCTGATCTCAAGCAGAATTTGCTTTGCTGTGACAAAAAGAAATACTCTTAATCCCGAATGCAACACAAAGACTTCTTTGAGAAATGTACTCAAGTGTTGAGCATGAATCAATTATGGCAACAACAAATGCAAATCTCTCTGAAAAAAAAATGTGTCGTCTGTTGGATCAATTTCATAGATGAATCTTACTGCACAATATTCATGAGCTTGTGCAAGCCTCTCTCATGCAACCCCACCAAACAAACAGTAACAGCAACAGCAAAACCCACAAACTGTCTGAAGTCTGACAAGAAGGGCTGGGAACCAAAAGCCCTGCCTTTCCATTAATTTTGCGTTTGAGGGACTTGTTTCGGGAAGAGGAGGTGGTGTTTTGTTTTTGGTATGACGACACTCAAGATCCCTTACACATGTGGAGGCCTTCAGAGTTTTCAAAGCGGAGTCACGTACCTTCTCACTTTGATCCCCACAACAGCCCTGGGATGGAGGCATGCAATTTTCTAAGAAAATCCACTCATGTTTTTCCTCTGATCTCCTCTTTTGTTTCAGGCATATTGCGACTCAAGGAGCTGTAAGTCTCAAGTGCAAAGAGTCAGAATAATTCAGAAAGACAAACATAATGGTCAAGGTTTTCTAAAGGAGCTCTGTGTGTGTGAGAGAGAGAGAGAGGACGTTTTTGTGTGAATAATAAAGATACTATAACAAGATAATATGGAAGTAGGTTAGTAGAGAATAAGAATTCCAGTAGCCTATGGGAATAGAATTACATGGCAACCAGATTTACTGTTTTAAATTCTCTAATTATATGTTCTTCTTAATATAAGTCTAAAGACATTGTAGCTTCAATTTTTGAGAATTTATGCAAAATTTGACCTAGGCTTTATGCTTTGTTTTCAGAAGCAAAATAATATAGATAATGCAGATGTTATTTGGCTGAAATTGTCTAGACCAGCACTGCAATGATAGAAATGTTGGTATCACTACAAAACCTTAGACAAAATGCATAAGGAAACTCTCAGAGGATTCTGGAAGGTGTGCTAGATGAGGAACAAACCAGCAGTGAATTTCCTGAGTTGCTTTTTTTCTCTTCCTACATATCCTGTCTTGGGCTCCAGAGCAGTCTGAAATCTAGAATTACGAGCGGGTATGGACGGAAAGAAGCTTTGAGAAAAGCCCACATTCTTTAGCCAGAGGAGCTGGAGTGGGGAATCCTGCAAGACAGAGGTCTTTTCCCTTTCCCTGGCCCTCTCCAGATGAGAGCCAGCAGGGAAACGGCAGGCCTCCCCTCCCCACCAGTGACAGCAGCAGCACTGAAAGTGACCCATCAGGCAAAGCCCTTGGGATTCTACCCTCCCTACACCAGATGAGCTCCAGCAATGAAGGGTGTAAACCTAAATAACAAACAGAGAGAGGCTCTCTAAAAGAAAAGATATTTATTTGGGAATAGAGTATTGCAATGGGAATATGCATGCCATAGTAAACTGTGCATATTTAGGGAAGCAAAGGAAGACAAAGGTTTTTGAAGGAAAAAAAAATTACAAATTGTTTGGAGATAACTGTCCTTGGCTACAAAGATCAGTAACAAGGATGACATCAGTCCAAGGTTGGACAGGCAGTTGCTGGGCAGATGCCCTTGCAGAATACTTTTTTGTGTAAAGTTGCCATGGTCTTTGTGCAAGGTTGTGGTTTTTGTAGAGTCTTTTTATTGTCAGGCATGCGAGCATGAGAACCATCTCTTCATGGCCTTCCCTGGCTCTATTTGTCAGGCTTTCCTTAACATTGTGAGTCCATTTTGATTCTGACAACTTTTACAAGGGGCACCCCTCTCCTGGCACAGGCATGGTGGAGGTGGCCACTGCAGGGCTGAGCCCTTTTGAGTCTCCCACATGAGCTCCCAGGTGAGCACCAGCAGCAAAGGGGAATTGCTGAGACCCACTTTCCACTGTAGTCAAGGGTTCAAGACGGTTGTATGTTGCCTGAGTTGAGAAAATGGAATCCTTTACCCCACCCTATAGATTGTGCCAACAAAGAAAGGAGATGGATATACAGGGCAGAAAATCCTTTTGGGATCTGGGTATAATCACAGAACTGGAGAAGCCTGGCTTTCTTTATTCCTTGCAAACACCTGTTGCTGTATAGTCCCTATCTGACTCTACTGTACACAGCCATCCATTGGGATGTGGCTTGCAGGCGAGAGAAATGCCAGCTGTGTGCCACACCTCAAGCTATTGCTTTGCTTAGCAAAGGGTAAGGTGGCACCTGATGATCAGAGTGGAAAAAAGTTAGAGTGGCAAGGCTGTTGCTAAGAGACAGAAACCGCAAGGCTGGAGTCTACTTTCAAGAATCATGAGCCAAGACTTCTGGTTTGGGACATTAGCCCACTGTCACTGATGGAATGCTAATAGTCTAGCAGCCTACTTGAGGTTTTAAGAGTTGGTATTGGCAGAGAAGCTCCAAGCTTCCAAAATAACATCTTGTAATTGATTGCCTACTTTTGCAATCCCTAGAGAACTGCTAAAGCAGCAAAACCTTCAGCATAGGAACTCCCCCAGAATACCCCTCCCTGGAATGATCATCATGGCAAGGATAATGGGGTTTCTGTCATTTGCAACCTAAAAAGCCTTCACTAATCCAAACAGAACTTTGGTCGTCTCTTTTCCCGGCTGTGTTGTTTCAAGATGCCCTGGGTTTATACCCTGCCCATATCTGCCCAACCCCTGGATTCCCTCCCTGGATTATCCTCCCAAGATTGCCCCAGCCTTGAGAGTAGAATAGAAAGCAGAGTAGAAGAGAGACCTTATTTCCTTTGCACTCATCTTGGTGCTCCAACCCTGTCTTGGCACTTTTCTTCCACCCTAAGAGATACCCACTGATTGCATTTTCTTTATTTTCTGTTAAACTGAGAGTTTGAACTAGAGAAGTATTCAAGTTTTTTCAAGATTCCCCGGGAGCATGGAACTTGGGCATCTTTTTAATAAGAATGTCCCTGATTTGAGGAACCATGACGTGTGAATGGGTTCCTCTAATTCCCTGGCACAGTGCTTTGCATGCAGTAGGTCTGTTAGTGACTGTTGCACTGGTTGATAATTTGGAGCAAGCCAACACAGCTAAATCTTTGTCCATGTACGTCCATTTTGCCTTACAGTTCTTGCCTTGGGCTGTTGTAGTCCTTTGATGAAGGTCTTAAATTAACAAGCTCATTTCACATCTAGAACTAAAACAACCCTTCCTCTTCTCCCCCTTCCAAATGAGGACAATTTCATCCCTATCACTCCAAGATCCCTTGCCCCCAAAAGCTCAGATACCAATTAGCCTCCAGTAGAGATTAATAAACAATACAATAATGACAGATAAAAAGACTAATTCTTTGGCCGAGAGAATCACTTTAATTAATTTAATCCTGGCTGAAAGATCAGCTGTGCTCAGGCCTGCTCACCAGCAGGGCCCATTTATCCTGGTCTGTCCCTGCCTGGAAAGCCAGGGTGTGCCTGGGAGCCGGCACTTAAGCAACAATGAGAAACAGATTGTACTGTCAAGCTTCATTAAAGGTCATCATTAGTATTCCAATTTGAAGACAGTCACTCTAGCTCAACCTTTTACCAATTCTCCCCTGGCACATTGTGAAGTTTGGTTCAGCTGTGAAACGTAAAAATTCTCCCTGGGCTCCCTAGTGGCGGAGGGTGGGTATCATTTGATGCCTGTCGCTCTGCAGCTTAAGGGGCAAATCCCTGGGGAAGTGACGGTCCCGGGATTCTATTTGAAAATCAAGTCATGTGCAGCTGCCTGGGATTCAGACATTTTCAAGGATTGCAACTTTCTAGGACTCGGCCAGAGCCATCAAAAAGAGGACGGCTTTGTCATCTTCCCCAGGAGCCTATTACAACTGTTCTCTTGCAAAAGAGCTGAAAAAGATTTTTCAGCGGAACCCTAGCTAGTGACAAATAGAATCACCATCAAAGTGGGAAATTGCTGTGGGCCAAAGGCTCAATAGAAGGACAGGAAACTACTCTGGCATCCTTTAAAGCCAGCAGCCCTCAGAGCACGATTCCATCTGGCTTTGGGGAGACAGTTTGCAGCCCACTCACTTTGCACAGGATATGAAATTTTAATTTGCTTTCTCTACAAACTGCCAATTTTAACTACTTCCCCTCTGCTGAAGCAATTTTTGTTTTTGTTTGTGCAAGGAGGTAAAATGTTACATACTTTTTATGCTTTTTCCTAGTAGGTAGAACAACAGCCTAGCATCTCTGCCTGTTTTCGCAATTAGGTCATCTCTGCTGGGTGTAGCTTCGTTACCTTTCTTTTCTGATTTATTTCTCTTGGGTTTTTTCAGCCGCTTATTTTTTATTTTGGTTGTTATTCCTTTTTATTCTTTCAACTTACTTGTCTCTTACTTCATTTGGTGTCAGACCCTGCTGTTTCTTTTTAGAACTGGTGTCTCTTTTGCACTGGATTCTAATCTCCAAATGAATGCGACCCCAAGATCAATCTCTATACTTCCTTCCTTCCTTTCTTTTTCTTTCTTCTTTTTCTCTTCTTCCTCCTCCTCTTTCTCTCTCTCTTTCTCTTTTCTCTCTGTCATTGTTCAGGTTGGTAAGCAATGTCTAGAAGAGATAATGTTAAAATAGGAAATAAATGGAAAAATGTTGTACACTAACCAGGCACTGCCCTACGAATCCCAAACACCTGATACCAGAGCGGTATGTTATCAATGACGAGGTCTTACTGCGGACATTTTAACAAAATCAGGAGGAAAACTAATTTTTAAAGTAACTGTGCTTGTGAATGAGCAAAATTAAGCCTAAATCTACTTTGCTGGAGTTGTTCTCTTTGAGTGTTTCCCAACACTGTGTGTTTGAATGGTCTTGTGTCAGCTATAAACATAAAATCCTAACCCAACATCCACTGATCCATCTGGTGAACTCTGCCCTGTTCTTACAAGCTCAGTCCATGCCAATGTTTCCTTGTGGCTTTCTCTGACTCCTCTTACCCCTAGTTGAAGGTAATGGCAGACTTCTCTGTGTTCTGTAGCTCTATAAGTGTAAAAAATTTTTGATATTTTGATATTTTAGATAATAGCAAGTCATTCTAGTTGCTTGTGTAGGGGCTAAGGGAAAACCCATCACCCTCTGAAGGTTTGCTGAAAATCACTGACAAAAGGCAGATAAATAGGAGGAAAGACATGCATATTTGCTTGATCAGAGTTTTATGTGACATGGGAACATACAGAATGAAGCCCCAAAAATACAGGGGAAACTGACCATTTTTATACCTATGTTCAACAAAGTATGGATAGCCATGTATAAATATGATTGGACAAAAAGGGTATGATTTAATGCTAATAGGCTGAGTGGGGAAACCCAGTCTTTCTAGATTTTTTCTGTCCTCTCTGCGAAGCATTCCTCCCTGTTTGGTATGTATGGCTTAGGACCCCCCCTGGAATAGGGGCCTTATGACCTACAATCAAACAAAGTAGGTCAGGAAATTTCTTTATGGCCAGTGTTTACACAGAAAGGTGGAGGGAAAGTTAGAGTAATATTTTTAGGTTTTATGGCTAGCTTTGGGGAAAAAAAGGTTCTGGTTTCTATGACCCACCTTGGGGAAGAGGGATTCTAGTTTCTATGATCAGCCACAGGGGAGAATGTGAGGCCAAAGAAAAGAGGGCAGGAAGAGGGTAGAGAGAGCTGCTTCTCAGAACTTCATTTTGGGGTAGAGTTTTCTGAGACCCAACACCTGATTATATGTCTCTAAGCACCCTCCAAGCAAGGATGGCTTTTTGTTATTTGTTATTTTTTTTTTTTTTTAATCCTTGTATCCCTAGAGCATGCCTGGGCTGCCACAGGATGAACATTCCATAAAGGTGACTCCAAGAAATTATAATCACCACACGCCCCTATGTCCCCAGTCGTCTGGATTGTAAGTTCCCTGAGGACTCCCACTGTGTCCATCTTGTTCTCTGCTGTGTCCTCAGCACCCCGTATAGTGCCCGGGGATGTAGTAAATGATCAAAGGATCAAAAAATAGTTTTGGAGTTCTTCATCACACAAGGCTGCATCCTCCTGGAACCTGAAGCAGGGATCATATATTAAGCCCCCATCTCTGTTCCATAATGATATCGATAATAATAGAAATCCCCAGCACTTGTACAGCACTCTACAGTTCACAGACCCTGGCCCTGTAACCTGTCTTGTTGGATCTATGGTAGAGCTTAGAAATAATCCATGAAGAAAAATGGCAATGACCTTCTTTGGAAGTCGGCTGAGTTTGGGGTTGATTTATTGCACAGCTGTCTTGCAGTAGATGACTCACACAGTATTGCACAGGTGCCCCAGGGGGCTTGTCTTGGGGAAAAGAGGGTGTGGATGAAGTTTGGGGAGCCTGAACAAAGTGGCTCGGGACTGTACCTCACTTCAACCAGAGTAGTGATACTTTTATCCACTTTATATATCACGCTTTGAAGAACGGGGTCTGAGGCTAAAACCTTTAAAAATCATTGTGCTGTTTGATTTCTAATGATTTTTATAGTTTGGGGTTTCTAGGATTTATGAAAACTCCCAAGTTCTGATTTTAGGTCTCAGTGGAAACAAATGTGAATCCCACAGATCAACTCTGCAGGGAAGTACAACGTCTCTACGCGCTGGATCTTGCCATGAACTGCAGAGGTTTCACCTGCTCAACAGAGAGCCTGCATGTCTTAAATGAGACAAATGAAAATTGGGGACTTTATTTGTGTCCTTTTTGGTAGTAATTGGTGGTGCTGTTCAGTTGCATATGTCATGCTAACTTTCAAACCCAAGGAATCTTTTCCAGATGGCTGGCTCTGTTTTCCCTGGAAGATGCTTATCACAGAGCTCCCTGTAGTGGGCATTTGCCATTATTTGGCTGTGCAGCACCTAGTCCCACTGCTTGTTTCCTTTCTGGATACTCCCCTTTTGTGCGCAGTCTCGGTGGGAGGTAACAGCTAGCTTTCACCCCAGATGCCAAAAGTGCCAGATCCTGCATTTTCCAACCCATGTGCATCCAGGGAATGGTCATGTAACTTACCTTTAGTCAATTGGACATCTTCTCCCAAGACTTTAAATCATGAGCAAGGAGTGCAAGAACAGTGGAGAGTTGGAAGTCATCTCCCTTGCAGAGCGATTTGAAATCAGGGACCGGACTGTGGGGATAGCCAGTCCTGTGCAGTGTGGTTCCTCCTACCTAAACTTCCAGATCTTTCATGCTTCCTTCACTGTCTCCACACCTTGTTCCTTGGCCTCCTGTCAATTCTATGAGCACTTAATATTTATCTACTAACTCAGTTTTCCCCCTTAATGTAGCCAGAGTCTGTTTTTGTTGCTACAATAAAAAATCCTGTGCAAGTCCACGTTCCACCTGCCTTTCTTTACAGATTTCCTGGTGAAGACCACTGTGTATGTTTCAAACGTCTGGAGAGAAGGATGCAGGGAGAAGGGACTTGAGCTGAACATGTTTATAGAGACTCAGACCTGAATTTCTCTCTGAGTGCCTCTAGTATAAGAATGAAGGGACTCGTACTTTACCAAGTAGTTAGCTTGGTAAGGCTTGTGATTGGAAAACCTGGAATAAACTATGTCTTCTCAGACTCTTCCTCTTTCTGGGCTATCCAATGGTTCCCAGTCTTTAGTGTGCCTAAGAGCCACCTAGAATATTCTTAAACTATAAGATTCCTGGGCACCCTCTCCCCACCTGCATACCTCAAGATTGTGGTTTAATAGGAGATTCTGATGAGGATGGCCTCAGAACCACACTTTGAAAAACCCTGGGGACGAGTAAAGCCGCCAGCCAGAGTGTCTCCGCAAAAAAGACAGATTTTAGAAGAAAGCGGCAGAAATAAGCAAGCAGACAAGCAGACATCGGACGAGGGTCAGAGGAGGGATACCTGAGACCATGAGAGACTCCACGGGAGGAGGT
>CAUYRT010063590.1:0-15101 GCA_963574885.1 Lepilemur ruficaudatus | reverse complement strand
ATTTGATGGTGAGTACATGTGGTGCTTGTTTTCCCATTCTTGTGATACTTCACTTAGTAGAATGGGCGCCAGCTCTATCCAAGATAATACAAGAGGTGCTAGATCACCACTGTTTTTTGTGGCTGAGTAGAACTCCATGGTGTACGTAGACCACATTTTATTAATCCACTCATGGACTGATGGGCTCTTGGGCTGTTTCCACGTCTCTGCAACTGTGAATTGTGCTATAAACATTCGAGTGCAGGTGTCTTTTTATAGAATGTCTTTGGTTCTTTTGGGTAGATGCCCAGTAATGGGATTGCTGGATTAAAAAAAAAGTAAAGATTTTTTAATGCAGTGTTCTGCAGTGTGTAAAAATTTTAATTTGCAAAAAATAAAAAAAAATGGTGACATTCTCTCAGTGTTATTTGTTCCAGTGAGGAGGGTAAAGCCTTACATTGTGTTCGCTGTCAGGGTGTTAGGCCCATCTGGGAATTTTTCTCGAAGATCCCCTGTAACTGTGATTGTGACTGATGGCTGGGAAATGCTAGAGTTTTTCTAACAACAGTTAGAGGACACGTTTGCACTGTAGATTATGGTGTGCTGAGTACTTTGTCTTACACTCTCTGATTGATACTTGGAGACAAAAAAAAAAAAAAGCTAAGGCTATGACAGCCAAGGGTTGACTGAAGGGCACAGACAGAAAGCTGTGATCCCAACACTTAAATCTCTAGGTCTCTGAACCTAAGGCTCTCTCTAAAAAGGTTGATGCAGTAAATACATGGCCAAGAAACAGTGTTTCACTTTGAAAGGTGTTAGATGTTGTTAGGGTGTTACTTTAGCAAAGATTGTACTTGTAGTTACTGGAATTTATAGCTTCTTTTTTCAGGTCAGGTGCGATGTAAATTTTGGTAGGGAATGGCCTTATTGACTGTTGTTGAAAATTGTTGAATTAGGCGTTACTAAATTAAACGACTGGAACATTATTTCTGATTTTCTAACATGTAAGTGTTAACTTTTTCTTTGAGAAATTTATTGGCTGCAAAACTCATGCCTGTAGAATAAGTAGCACACACAGGCTGCAACGGTGCCAGTGCCTTTTACCTGCTGCAGGGCCCAAAAGATGGATGTGGCTAAGTTGTAGCTTCCTCATCCTCTGCAGCAAACTGGGGCCAGAAGGCTGTGGGCTGAAATACTGGGTTCAGATGGATTGTTTTCTTTATCCCTGAAAAAGAAAACAAACAAGAAAGACCTTTCGTTTTTGTTTTCTTTCTGATTCTGAAAGAAATTTAGGCTCATTTTAGATAAAATTTCTACATTTAGAAATTTAGAAAATTTGGAAAATACATTAAAAAAAAAATCTTCCAGAATACCCTGCCAAGAAATCACTGTTAACTACTTTGGTACATTCAATCATGGAGTATTTTTTGAAATATGTGAATGGATGGAAGAATAGGCTGTGTGTGTGTGTTTCTGTGTGTATGTAGATCCATACATTTGTATGTTTATATTGAGAGTCATAAAATTTCTTTGAAACTCTTCTTGATTGCATAATATTTTGTCTTATGGATATACCATTGTTTAACTTATTTCCCTACTGTTGGACATTCAGGTTATATGTAGTCACTTTCATTAAGTCCTTCATCACGATCTCATGGTCCATAGTGTGAAAACACTTGTAAAAACAAGCAGGACCAACCTGTCTTTCCCTCAGCAGCCGTTGGTGCCAAACAAGTGAACACATTTGAGATTACTGTGTGCCAGGTTTGTTAGGCACCATTCCAAAGATGTGATGCACGGGTGAATGGTCTGAGTCTGTACACTCTATGAACATCACTTTTCAAAACTGGACTTCCCCTGAATTTGAAGTGTCAAAGATGACTTGAAGTAGCAATGCCTAAAGCATACTTTCCATGGCGGGAGTAGGTGAGGGTGCGTGCAGGGCAGCAGTGGAATGCGGTCTATCCTCAAGCGATTTGTTTCTATAATAACAATTTCCTCTCACTTTAATTTGGGATTCTCTTTGGTTAGGTTTGTGTTGTTATGTTCTTTTCTTTCTTTTTTTTTTTTTTCAGACAGAGTCTCACTCTGTTGCCCAGGCTAGAGTGCCGTGGCGTCAGCCTAGCTCACGGCAACCTCAAACTCCTGGGCTCAAGCAATTCTTCTGCCTCAGCCTCACCGGTAGCTGGGACTACAGGCATGCGCCACCATGCCCGGCTAATTTTTTCTATACATTTTTTTTAGTTGTCCAGCTAATTTCTTTCTGTTTTTAGTAGAGACAAGGTCTCGCTCTTGCTCAGGCTGATCTCGAACTCCTGATCTCAAACAATCCACCCGCCTCGGCCTCCCAGAGTGCTAGGATTACAAGCGTGAGCCACCACGCCTGGCCTGTTATGTTCTTTAGAAGTGTTCAAACTATTAATACAAACGTGTGAACATTGCCTCAATAACACTTAGTAAACAATACAGCCATTGAAAATTTTGCTGTAAAGATGTTTCTCTCAATCATCCTAAAATGCAGATGTGGTTTCATCTCTTATAATTTTCCAGTTACTCACTTCCCTGTTGCGGGAAGACTTCTTGGTTGCCCCACACCCAGATTAGGGAGCCTTCCCTATTAAACAGGAGTGTTCAATGTATTTTCCTCTCTCTGTCCCTATTTCTCTTCCACCACTGTATGTTGGGAGTGGGTAAGACAGATAATTTGTCTTTTTAATTCATAGGTCTCTAAGAAAAGTTGAATAATCAAGATCTGGTGTAGATCATGAGATCCTGGAGATAATGTCTGATGCAATCATTGGATGAGACTTTTGAGATGTCTTGGGGAAGAGGATGAGTAAGTATAGTTTTTGGGCAGCCAGGAAGGAAATGAATATTTATGATCCAGTGTGCAGTTTGTCATAGATTGGATTATTGTTTCCAATTCTTCATTCCCTCCCTGTATTTAGATTTTGCAGCTATGCAAAGCTTTTGCAAAGCCATATATGACTTTGCAGTGTCTCCTCTTAGAGTGAGTGGAGTCCATTTCCCTCTCGGCTTTGTGTTTAACTGTGTGACTTTGTTACCTCCCAAACAGAGGTGTTCGTTTGCTTGGTGGGTATCAGGCAAATAGACACAGCCAAGTCGGTCATAGCAAGGTGGTCTTATTATTTGGCACAACCAAGAATCATTTCAGGAATAATTCCCAAAGCAGTGTGTTTCCAAACAAGGGGGTTGGGCTGGTTTTATAGTCAGAGGGTAATGAGAGGTGATCTGATTGCACCTTGCAAATGAGGTGATACCAGGAAGTGTGCTCTGACTGGATCCTGCAATGGGGTGATGCCAGGGCTCGATCTGATTGGATTCTGGATCCTGCCATGTGGTGTCTGTCTAATTAAGTCCCTGCTCCCCAGTCCCATCAGTGCACTTAGGTTCCACCTATGGTTGCACGCTTGCTTCATCTGAGCACACTCAGATTACATGACTTTCAACCTGGGGATCTCTGGCTACTGAAAAACAACTTACAACTTGTTACACAAAAGTGGAGCCAGATTGGTCTGATGCAGTTACAACTTTAGTTAGTGAGTTTTGAGTGGACAGGACACATCTAAGCAGAAGTTTTGAGAGCCCATTGCTCTTTTATCTCTGCCATGCCATTGAGATATCGGTTGCTCTTCAGCTTGTGCCCTGGAAAAATGAAGACACATGGAACAGACATGTAAGGTGAGTGAGAAATAAACACTTACATAAACAGTTATTGTTGTAAGCCACTGAGATTTGGGCATCATTTGTTACTGTAGCATAACCTAGTGAAAGCCAACTAATGCATTGTGCATACAAAACACCAAAAAAAAAACCCAAGTTGTAGGACATTGTTGAGTTTTTAGAAGTTTGACTATGATATGTCTTGGTATGGATTTCTTTAGGTTTATCCTGTTTAGGGTTTGCTCAACTTTTTGAATCTGTAGGTTTATATCTTTTGCCAAATTAGAGAAGTTTTTAGCCATTACTTCTTTGGGTATTTTTTCAACTCTTCCCTCTTTCTCCTCTCCTCCTGGGATTCCAGTGACATAATGGAATATTTTTTATAGTCCCCAAATTCCCTGAGGCTCGGTTCATTTATTTTTTCAGCCAATTTTCTCTGTGTTGTCCAGATTTGGTAATTTCTATGCTGTCTTCAAATTCACAGATTCTTTCTTTTGTCTCCTCCATTCTGCTATTGAACCTGTGTATTGTGTTTTTCATTCCAGGTTTTGTATTCTTTAGTTCTTAAGTTCCCACTTGACTCTTTGTATCTTCTGTTCCTTTGCTGAGACTTTGTTTTTGTGTTTGTCTAAAGCATGTTTGTAATTGCTCATTGAAGCATTTGTGTGATGGCAACTTTAAAACCTTTGTGGGGAGGGGGATCCAAGATGGCTGACGAGAGACATTGGTTGCCAGATTGTCCCGGAGGGACAGAAGGATTTCAGATAAAGGAGAGGGGGAAATGGGCACAGCTCAGGTGTAGTTCAGAGAGAAAGGTGCCCAGATCCTGCTGGAGACTTCACGGAAATAAATTGCTTAGCAAAAAAGGAAGAAAAAATAAGATTGGCAAAGATCAACGCTGGAGAAGTTTGGAGCCCAGTGAAGGGATAGGTGGAGGTTTTGTTTCTTCTTCCCACACACCTCCAGTAATCAGCAGGCTGCCGAGTTGCTTGGAAGCTTCTCTACCTTCATGAGTCCAAGCACTGCTGCAGCCACTGAACTGGGACCTTCTTGAAAATGAAGCACTGGGCTTCCAACTCCTTCCCCCTTCCTCCGAAACCCCCACCGTGACCATGGTCTCAAGCAGAGAAGGTGGTCACTATACTACTTCTCTGCCCATCATGTTCCTTTGACCACTCCAGGGAGCTCCAAGCCTTAAAGTTTTCACATCACCTGTTCCCACACAGGCAGTTCCCAATACTTGCCCAGACTGCAGGGGTCCCTGGAGAACTTGTGTGATTCCAGAGCTTGGAAATTCTCTGTGGGCTTCATTCCAGGGAGAGGGACCAGAAGAGCCAGAGTGCTGGCTCTCTTCCGTTCAGACTCTTTTCTTCTCCTGCTCCTTCCACCCACTGCAGCCAAGAGGGCTGATTGAACCGAGACTTTCAAAAGCGGCCACCTCCCCTCTGCTAGTGCACGCTCCAGTCTGAGGTTTCAACAGAGACTGGGGCCCCCCCCACCTTTCCGCTTGAGGACCTGCAGCAGATCCAGGGGTGCTTGGTCTGGGAGTTCCTTGCCTGCTGGCACTCCCCAGAGACACCCGCCAGTGAGACAGACATGCAGGCTGGATCCCGTGCCCCTAGGACTGGACTGGGTTGCTAGGGGGCACAGGGGAGATCTTAGAGCTGGACTGTGCAGGCTAGGGAGTGCACGTGGGCAGAACTGTTGGGAGAATGCAGCGTGGGTCCAAGCTGCTGTGATCAGGTGGAGCACCCACTCCCCCCCAGGAAAGCTGCGTTTTTGGACCGAGTCGGGTCTTCAAGTTCCCAACCTGAGGCACCATTGCTGCCGGGCTTAGCAAATTCGTTTAGCCACCCGGTCTAACCTTCTTGGCCCTTCCCTTTTAACTCGTCTCGCTCTTGCCCTTCTCGTCTGACCCTTGATTATATTCTCACAGAGTTAACCCTAATTCTGGTTTCCAGGGCTCCTTGACTATCCTTCACATCCCTCTGTGGGCAAAGCCTGATCCCAGCTGTCCTGGGCAATCATCCTGTGGGGTCTGGACCTGTTCCTGCCCCATCATAAGCTCATGAGGCTTGCAAGGAGGGGTTGGAACTTGTTCTCAGGGCCTGGCCTGTGTGCTCGAGGTCTGAAATGAACCTAAGTCACATGGAACTGTCCACTCCAGCCATGGCTGAATCAGAGGTGAGGCTAAGAGGATGTGCGTGGAGCATCAGATGTGTCTGCTGCAAGCTTTCAGACTCCTGTGAGCTGGGAAGTTAGACCTGAACTTCCATAAACCCGGAACCACTGCAGACTGTCCATCTGCTAAACTAGAAGTAGAAAAACTTCATTCTCTGGCCTGGGAAAGCAGAAGCTGGACTTTGCCCAGGTCAGTGGATAGAAGACGAGCTGCCTGTGAGTGACTCGAGGCTGAATCTGTGCTGTGTGAGTGTGTGAAGTTCAAGTTCACACCATTTGAGTGATGTAGGAACACAAAGTCATGCAGGAACCCTAAGCAAGGAACCCACAGACTCTCAGCATAAGCAAATGAGAAGCTGTCCTAAAAAATGTCTGCATTTCCCAGGGTGTTGGAACTCCTGCGGAGAATCATCTGCTAAAGATGAGCTAGCAGGAAAGATTCCAGGCCACAAAAGGAAATCAATCTGTGAGACACACAAAATAGAATTGCACCTCCAAGAAAGAGAGATGATAATCTGGAAGAAGCTTTAATCAGGTGCACAGAGGACAGACAGGTGTTATGGGAGCCAAGAGGAAGCACCTGGAGAGGATGACACCTGATCTGAGTCCTAGAAGAGGAGGAGGAGGTGGAGGAGGGAGCTCTGAAGCTGGGGAAGGCATTCAAGGCAGAAGGACCAGCAGAAGCACAGAGGTAAAAAACAGCCGTGTTTGTGTGTGAACGTGACCCCACAGCAAGTGAGAGCTGCGGCCTATAAAGTGTGAGGCAGGTGTGGGACATGAGGCTAGAGGCAGAGGGGGGCCAGATGATAAAGGCCACATATTCCTTGAAATTTTTTATTTTAGACACTGTATATTGCTATGTTGCCCAGGCTGGTCTCAAACTCCTGAGCTCAAGTGATCCTCCTGCCTCAGCCTCCCAAGTAGCTGGCACTATAGGTGTGTGCCACCACACCCCAGCTTGATTTCTTAGACTTCATCCTAGACTGTAATAAAAGACAATATCGGGATAGTCTGGGATGTTTTTCAATGCCGGTTATCGCCTTCCTTGAAAGTTCAAGGCCAGTTTTGCTGCTAGAATCTTGTAGCTTTTGCCAGTGTGGACTTTGAAAAATGACATGCACGTGGGGTGTTCATTGCTCAGGCTGAATGTAACACATGAGGTGATCTGGGCCTCTCAGAGGAAGAGAAAAGAAGGAGCTGTCTGAAGTCAGGTTTGTTTATTGGAGCTGTGCGCACCCGCTTGCTCGCCGTCTGGGCCTAGGAGTAGGGGTTACAGCCAGCTGGCCTTTGCCACCAAGGCCCACAGTCTAAACAGCATCACAGGCAAGGATTTGGATCGAGACCCCAGACTCCTTGGCCCACTGCTCGGTTCTTACAAACAGATCCCACTCACGGGATGGGAAGTCTGTTCCACATCCAGCTAAAGGTGTGAATGACTGTGGTCGAGCCAACTGAATGATTGGAGAATGATCTAAAGGGAGGGAGGATATTGTCTGTGCCTCTCAAGAATGTATCAGCTCCCCCTCTCTCCCTCTGCCTGGTTTTGGATTGCGGAATAATTACCAAGAAGCAGCTGCCAAACCCAGCCTCACTTCCCCCCGCTGATTCCCCAGCATCTCACAAAGGGTTGGTTCAGGAGTGGACCCCCTACCCCGAAAGGCTCGGCACAGGGAGGGTGAATCCATGAAATGGGGCTTTTGCTGGTGGTGTGTGATGTGTACAAAGGCCAGGCACGGCAGGATATGGGCAGTGGTTTGAAGCCCACGCAGTCCATCAGGTCTCCCAGAATACCTGGTAAGTGGGCAGCAGGCCCCATCCTGTACCTGCAGCAGTTGTCTCTCTTATCTGTTGCCACAATCAGCTCTGCATAACACACCACCCAGAGTTCAGTGACTTAAAACAAGCACCTATTTAACCCAAGAGAGTCCTTGGGTCAGTGATCCAGGCTGGGCAATTCTGGTTTGGGCTATGCCCCCTCACGTGATCCAGGGGGTGGCAGGCTGTCGGCTCACCTGTCAGGGGCTCAGCCAATTGAGGACAGTCTCTGCTGGTGCACCTCGGCTATCTTCCTTTCAGAGGCTGGCCAGCCACGTTCTCACGGCAAAGCTGGAGGTGCAAGAGCAGAAATGGCAACCTGCAAGCACTTTTTGAAGCCTCTGCTATGTCACAACCTTGGCCAAACTCATAATTAATGAGTGGAGAAGTTCACACCATCTATTAACAGGAGAAGTCCAAAAGTCGCATTATAAAAGGTGTGAATACAGTGAGGAGTGAAGATTTGGGGTGTTTCAAAGCAACTAGTTTTCCAAAACACTTCTCAACTCAGCTCTCCACAGCTGCTACCAATCAATGAAGTTCAGACATGACATGAAAGCTGTTTACCATCACAACTACAAATATGCAGTTTTCAAGCTAGATTTTGTGGAGCCCTTCGGTTCCAAGGGGGTGCTTCAGCGAACTCGGGGCATGGATGGGGAGGGGTGGTCAGAGGAGGGGGAGGGCAAAACAGCAGGGCTCTGGACCTTCCTCTCTTAGAGCTGCTCCACTTTTATTTGTTTTATATATTAGAATTCTACATAAGATTTCATTTGAAAAAAGATATTTGCTATCAAAAAAAAAAAAAAGAAAACTTTAAAAAACTTTCTCTCCTTGGATGTATTCAGATCAATAGGAAGAGGCATGCGTGGCACAGATATCCCCGTCCTTATGGAAGAGCTCAAGCTCAGCCGTGTTTCAGGCTGTGCCTTAGGCTTTCTTTAAAGGCCACAATAAGAAAAGAACTTCTGGGAACAAGTGATTTTATGTTCTTTACAACTGTTTTATGAGTGTCACCCATATATAAGAAATTTATTTTATAGTCAAGTGCCAGAGAAAGTCTCAATAAGTTTTCTCCTCTTGGACAATGACAACTATTGTATGTAATGTGTAACATGTTCATCTTTTTACCTTGGCCACCTGGAACCCTGCCTGTCATGGCAGGTGCATGTACTCACCATTGGGGGCCTTAAGCACAAGCCTGTATGGTCCAGGTTCAACTCCGCCTGGCTTCACTCTTTTCCCCAAGATAGAGTGCATGGTCTGAGGTCCCGGGGTTTGTACAACCCAATCCATGACCTGGGGCATCCAAGCATTCCTACTGGAGGCTGAGGTTGGGCCTAAACACACTACTGCTACCACCTCTGCTGGCTCCTACTTGCAAGTGCCACCTGCTGGCCTGAAGGCTGGCCCACACCACCCATGTCAACCACTGCCAAAACAAGCACACAGTGCTTGGCACCCAGAAAGAGAATCTCACCACTGGTACCACCATCACTCACAGCACACCAGCTTTCCAGGGGCTTGGAAACCTGATCACTTGCCTGGTCCACTGGTACAAAAAGCAGCATCCAATAAAGCCACGCAGAGGCCCAAGAATCAGCTGCCTGAAACTGCCAACATAGGTGCCAGTGTATGCCACCCCAGGGCACAAGGACAGACATGCTTACTCCACCACTGCTAACACTGAAGCCTGAAGATGGGCCCATCTGGCATTCCAGTTGCCAGCACAACTTCACCACAGCCTCCCACTAGCAACCGTACACTAATTCACCAAGGTAACCACAGGTACCACTAATGCTGTTTACGGCCAGAGAAATCATACAGAGATTTCACTATTGCTTGCACTCAGAAGCAAAGCCAAAGGGCACTACCCAACCAACACCATAGATACATATTCATGGAAAAGTAGCCTCATTCAAGGAAAGTAAATTCAAAAATAGAAAGAAGTGACTGTTATATCAGATGTGTAGATACCAATGTAAGGACACATGAAACAGGAAAAAGCAAGGAAATACGACACTCCCAAAGGAACACAATACTTCCCCAGGAATAGATCTTAACCAAAAAGAAGTTCTCTCTGTGCAGAATGCATATAAAAAGAAAAAAAAAAGAAAAAGAAATTCTCAAAATCCCAGATAAAGAATTTAAAATATTGATTTTAAAGAAGCTCAATGAGATGCAAGAGAAATCTGAAAATGAATCAAATGAACTCAGGGGGAAAAATAAAAAGAACTCAGGGAAAAAAATCAGGATATGAATGAGAAATTTACCACAAAGATAAATTTTTTTAAAAAAACCCAACAGAATTTCTGGAACTGAAGAATTCATTGAAGGAAATACAAAATACATTTCAAAGCTCCAACAGTAGACTAGACCAAACAGAGGAAAGAATTTCAGAACTTGAAGACAGGTCTTCTGAAATAATCCAGTCAGAAAAAAATAAAGGGGGAAAAAAAGAAGAGAAAAAGAAGAAGAAACAAAGCCTCTGAGACATCTGGGACAACATAAAGTAACCAAATATTAGAATTATTGACATCCTTGAGGGCAAAGAGAGATCAAAATGTTTAGAAAACCTATTTAACAAAAAATGATAAAAACTTCCCAAGTGTAGTGAGAGATTAAGACATCCAGACACAGCAGGCTCAGTGATCCCCAAGTAAATACATCAAAAAAGATCTTTGCCAGAGCACATGAATATCAGACTGGCTAAGGTCAAAGTGAAAGAGTGAATTCTAAGAACAACAAGAGAAAGGTGTCTAGTCCCTATAAAGGAAACCCCATCAGACTAACAGTGGACTTCTCAGCAGAAACCTTACAGGCTATAAGAGAATGGGATGATATGTTCAAAGTGCTGAAAACAAAACAACAACGACAATAACAACAACAACAAAAAGCAAACAAAAAAACAAAAACAAACTGTCAGCAGCGAATTCTATATCCAACAAGATTAACATTCATAAATGAAGGAGAAACAAAGTCTTCCCCAGATAAACAAATGGTGAGGGAATTCATTACTACTAGACCATCCCTGCAAGAAGCAAAAAGACATTTACAATCATGAAAACACAGGAAAGTATAAAAATCACTGGTAAAGCAATCACATAATGAAGAGAAAAAAATCAAATGGCACCACTACAGAATTCCACCAAACCACAGAAAGAAAGAAAGAAAGAAAGAAAGAAAGAAAGAAAGAAAGAAAGAAAGAAAGAAAGAATTTAGAGAACAACTGGAAAACAACAATCCGACAGGAAAAAAACTTCACATATCAATAATAACCTTAAATGTAAATGGATTAAATGCACCACTTAAAAGGTACAGAATGGTTGAATGGATAAAAAAAGAAATGTGATTCAACTATATGCTGCTTATGAGAAACTCACCCTATATGTATAGACATATAAACTGAAAGTAAAGGTGTGGAAAAGATAGTCCATGCAAACAGAAACCAAAAGCAAGCAGAAGTAGCTATACTTATATCAGATAAAGCAGATTTTGAATCAAAACAGTACAAAAAGACAAGGAAATTATACAGTGATAAAGGAATCAATTTGGCAAGAGGATGTAACAATTCTAAACATATATGCACCCCTACACTGAAGCACCCAGATTCATAAAACAAATATTACTAGACCTAAAGAGAGAGAGAGACAGCAATATAACAATAGTGGGGGACTTCAGGGCCCCCTTCACAGCATTAGACAGATCGTCTAGACAGAAAATCAACAAAGAAATATTGGCCTTAAAATGGACTTTAGACCAAATGGACCAAGCAGACATATACAGAACGTTCTACCCAACAACTGTAGAATTTACATTCTTTCCATCAGCACACAGAACATTCTCCAAGATAGACCATATGTTATGACAGAAAACAAATGAAAAGGGAAACACAACATACCAAAATTGTGGAAAATAGCAAAAGCACAGCTAAGAGGGAAATTTATAGCATTAAATGCCTACATCAAGAAGTAGAAATATTATAAATTAACAATCTAATTATTTAACTCAAGGAACTAGAAAAGCATGAGCACACCAAATCCAAAACTAGCATACGAAAAGAAATAACAAAGACCAGAGCAGAACTAAATAAAATGGAGACTCAAATAATAATAATAACAAAGAATCAATGAAACAAAAAGTTGGGTTTTTTAAAAAGATAAACAGAATTGATAAATTGCTAGTTAGACTAACCAATAAGGAAGAGAGAAGACCCCAATAAACAAAGTCAGAAATGAAAAAGAAGATATTACAAATGATTCCACAATACAGAAGATCATTAAAAATGATTATGAATAGCTATATGCTCACAAACTAGAAAAGCTAGAGAAAATGGATAAATTCCTGGAAAAATATAACCTACTAAGATTGAACCAGGAAGAAATAGAAAACCTGAAGAGACCAATAATGAGTAGTGAGATTGAATCAGTAATAAAAAATCTCCTCAAAAAGAAGCCCAGGACCAAATGGATTCACAGCTGAATTCCACCAAATGTGCAAAGAGGAACTAATACCAATTCTCCTGAAATTGTTCCAAAAAATTGAGGAGGAGGGAATTCTCCCTGATTCATTCTACAAGGCCCATTACCTTGACACCAAAACCAGATAAGGACACAACAAAAAAAAGAAAGCAACAGACCAATATCCCTGATGAACGCAGATGATAAAATCATCAACAAATACTTGTAAATGGAATCCAACAGCTCATCAAAAAGATAATACACCATAATCAAGTGGGTTTTATACCAGGGATGCAAGGATACTTCAACATACACGAATCTACAATGTGATACATCACATAAGCAGAATTGAGGCCAAGGACCATATGATTATCCAAAGACATAGAAAACACATTTGATAAACTTTAAAAATATCTTTTTATGATAAAAACTGTCAACAAATTAAGTATAGTGGCAACATACCTCAACACAATAAAGGCCATGTATAACAACCCCACAGCTAATAGCATACTATTAATGAATAGGGAAAAGCTGAAAGTCTCTCCTCTAAGAATTAGAACAAGAGAAGGATGCCCACTTTCACCACTCTTATTCAACATAGTACTGGAAGTCCTAATCAGAGCAATTAGGCAAGAGAGAAATAAAGGGCATTCGAATTGGGAAGGAGGAAGTCAAATTGTCCCTCTTTACATATGACATGACCTTATATATAAAAAACCTAAAGCCTTCACCAAAAAACCCTTTCTTAGATTTGATAAATGAATTCAACAAAGTTGCAGGATGCAAAATCAATGTACAAAAATCAATAGCATTTTTATATACTAATAACTAAACTAGCTGAGGAAAAAATCAAGAAGGCAATCCCATTCACAATAGCTACAAAAAAAAAAAACCTAGGAATAAATCTAATCAAGGACATGAAAGATCTCTACAAGGAAAACTACAAAACACTGATGAAGGAAATTATAGATAACACAAACAAATGGAAAAACACCCCAACCTGTGGAATGGAGAAAATATTTGCAAACTATTCATCTGACAGGGGACTAATACCCAGAATATACAAGGAACTCGAACAGCTCAATAAAAACCTCCAAATAATCCCATTAAAAAGTAGATAAAGTTATATTTTCCTGGATAGAGCTTGAGCCCATCTTCCAAAGTGAGGTATCACAAGAAAGGAAGAATAGGCACCACATTTACTCACCATCAAACTGGCACTGACTGATCAACACTAAGGTGCTCACACAGTAGTAATATTCTTTGGGGGTATTGGGGTTGGGGGTGGGTAAACTTACAACTAATGGACTCAGTGAGCTTTGTAGGCAGGGAAAGGGCATGTCTCAAATCGTGGTTGGGATATGGCAAAGTCATAACATGTAACCAAAATGTTTGTACCCCCATAACTTCCTGAAATAAATATTTAAAAAAGTAGATAAAGGACATTAACAGACATTTTCAAAAAGAAGAAATACAAATAACCAACAGGTATGTGAAAAAATACTCAAAATCATTAATCATCAGAGAAATGCAAATCAAGACCACAACGAGATGTCATCTTACCCTAGTCAGAATGGCTGTTAGTAAAAAGACAAAAAATAACAGATTTTGGTGAGGATGTGTAGAAAAGGGAACTCTTCTACACTGTAGGTGGGAATGTAAATTAGTACAACATCTATGGAAAACAGTATGGAGATTACTCAATGAACTAAAAATAGAATTACCATTCCATCTGGTAATCCTACTACTGGGTACCTATCTACTCAAAGGAAAAGAAATCAACATATTATAAAGATACCTGCACTCATATGTTTATTGCAGCACTATTCACAGTAGCAAGTATATGGAACCAACCTAAATGTCCATCAATAGATGAATGGATAAAGAAAATGTGGTATATATCCACAACGGAATACTATTCAGCCATAAATAGAATGAAATTATGTCTTTTGTAGTAACAGGGATGGAACTGGAGGTCATTATCTAAAGCGAAACAAGCCAGGCACAGAAAGACAAATCTGACATGTTCTCACTCATAAGTGGGTGCCAAAAAACGTGTTCACATGGAAGTAGACAGTGAAGTGATAGACAATGGAGACTTCAATGGTGAGGGGATAGGAAGCAGATGGATGATGAGAAATTGATTAATGGGTACAATGTATGTTATTCAGAAGATAGATACTGCTGACATCTGGTCCCCTCAGGCTCTGCTTTGCCTCTCTTCCCCTCCCCATGGGCCTTTCTCCCCACATGAGGCTCCAGACTCGATGAAGAAATTCTCAGGTCTCCAGCTGGAGGTCAAGGCTGGGTAGAAGCGGGGAGGAGGTGGCTCAGCTTTTCCAGTCTGCCTTCAGCCAACGCCCCCTGTCCAACTTCCACCTTCCCTCCTTCAGCCTCTTGGGCTCATCTTGGGGTCCTCCTGGGACCCTCAGGAAAAACAGCTCCACCTCCAGTTCATCTTCTCTCATGCAAGTGGCCTGTGGATTTCTCTTCATTACTATTTCATGTGAATCCATTTGATCTTTGTCTTCCAGAAATTCATAAAAATTTTTTACTATCTTTCTTGTTTTCAGCACTACCATGGATTCATTCCTTTTATTTTAAAAATAGCCCATCATAGTTAATAACAATGTATTATATTCTTGAAAATTGCTATGAGAGTATATTTTAGGTGCTCTTGTGACAAAAAAAAAAAAAATAAGTGTGTGAGGTATTGCGTGTTAATTAGCTCAATCTTGCCAAAGATCCCACAGTTGGTAAATGGGGCCAGGATTTGAGCCTAGGTTTAAGTCTGAACTCGTTTAGGTTGACAATACTTCTTAGCTTTTTCTACACACTAATGCACAAAGATTTACACAAGCGACATGCTTGCTTACACGATTCTTGTTTACTGGCTCTTATGCCACTCCTTTTGCTGCTTCTGAAGAAAGCATCAGAATGTAAATGAATGAGACTAATGTTTTTATAAGAATAACCTTGAAT
>CAUYRT010063588.1:0-36069 GCA_963574885.1 Lepilemur ruficaudatus | reverse complement strand
TATTTAATAACCTAATATTAACAGCAGTTGCCTTGAAGAATGGGACAGGGCTTTCAGGTTTTATTTTAGCCATATACACATTACTTTGATTCTGAATTCATCATTTATTTACTTAGCAATACTTGCTGAGTACCAAATATTTGGCAGGGACTGTTCTGGGAATATAGTAGCAATTCAGTTTTTTAAAAAAATGAGACCTCTGGAGCTTACATTTAAGTGGGAAAAACATGCAAATATAAATGAGAAAGGTAAATTGTATATTATGTTAGAAACCATAAAAGAGAAAAATACAGCGGGGAGATGAGACAGTAATGTCCCAGCAGCTGCAATTTTAGATAAGTTTCATTGAGAATGCCACGCCAATCAAGAAACGAGGTTGAGGGGCACCTGAATAAAGAACATTTGGGCACAGCAAACAGTAAGTGCAAATGCCCTGAGGCCTGACCTGTTCTGGAAGCAGGGAGGACCCCTGGAGCAGAGTGAACACAGGGGTGACGGGGTCAGAGTTGGGAGGAAAAGGGTGCCACATGTCTTACCTGGCGTTGAAGGCCATTGTGGACTCTGAGTGTGATGGTGATCCACTGGAGAGTCTGAATTAGAGGACTGATATGATCTGACATTTAGAGCTCAACAGGAACACTCTAGATTCAGTGTTGCAAATGAATGGAAAAAAGAAGAGAGAGCAAGGGCAGAGGCAGCGAGCTCAGGAGAAACAGCAAAAATGCAGGAGAAATACAGATACTGGTACTGTGTGCCAGGATGGCCGCAGTGGATGTGGCCCAAAGTAGCCAAACTCTGGATTCGTTTTGAAGATAAAAGATTTGCTGTCAGATTGGATATGTTGTGAAAAAAAAAAAAAAGAAGTATCAATGATGTTTCCAACATTTTAAATTTAGCAACTTTAATCCATCCAATTGCTTAGCAACTGAGATGGGGAAGTTTGAGAAAATGACAGATTTGGGGTAAAGGAATCAGTTTTGTCTGTTTGGCATATGTGGAAGATGTCCACATGGGTGGTTGCAAATGTGTGCCTGGAGTTCAGGGAAGGAAGACGGAATGTATATATATACACATTTGGGAGTGATTCGCATATAGATAATCTTTAAAGTTGTGAGACTGAGTGAGGAAACCAAGTCAACAGGTGTAGGTAGAACAGAGACCCCAGACCAAGCCCTGAGGCCTTGTCACAGGTGGAAGACAAGACAGAGCTAGCCAAGGTTAGAAAGGAGACTCCAGACCGTGGGAAGACAATTAGGAGAGTGCAGTGTTCTGGCAGCCAAGGGAAATGGTTTCGCTGGAGACACAGCAATCAACTGTACCGGCTGAGATAAGAAAGATGAGACCTGAGAATTAACCACAAAACATTAGAGTTGGTCACTGGTGATCTTTACAAGAACAATTCCAGTGAAATAAAGGTTGAGTGTCCCAAATCCAAAAATAAAAAAATAAAAATGCCCCCAAATCTGAAACTTTAGGAAATGCTCATTGGAACACTTCAGATTTGAGATGCTCTATAATGCAAATATTCCAAAATCCAAAAAAATCTGAAATCCAAAATGCTTCTGATCCCAAGCATTTCAGGTAAGGGGACATTCAACCTGTAGTGGGAGTGAACACCTAATTGAAACAGAACAGAGTGGGAGAGGAAAAATTGGAACAGTGGATACAGATAACTCTGAAGGTATTTGCTGAAAAGGAAAGCAAAACATAGCAGTTGGAGGAGAAAGTGGGGTTAACACTTTCTTAGTGGAAGAAATCATAGCAATGTGTGAATGATGATGGGAATGACCCAACAACAAAAACAAGTTTGTGATGCAGAAAGGAAGAACTGCACAGCAGTACATGAGGGCAGGCCAGAGCCATGTGATCTACTAAACCTATGGAGGGTGGGCAAGGCCCCCCGCCTGAGTCACACACAGCTCTGGGGATCCTCGTGCACTGCAGTCTGCATCCAGGGCAGGCAGGCACTGGAGGGGCCGTGCATAGCAGGCACAGCTCTGTGACATGGTACCACAAACATGGCTTTAGATGGGAGCTCGGTTAATTGGCCAGCATATTGGCACAGGTGCACGTCGGAGGGTAGGTAGGTGTCATGATGGGATCTTTTGACATTGCTGCTATCTTCTTAGTGAAATAGGAATAAAAGTCGTCAGTCAAAATCCAGGAAGGAGGAGGTGGCACTAAAGAGAAGGTGTAAGGTAGTCTCTTACAAGAACGTGTATGAACAGAGTAGTACTTTTTAAAATTGAAGCATAATTAATATAAAATCAATCATACAAATTTCATGCAAATTTAAAGTGTACAATTTACTGTTTTGAACTATGTGTACATGTTAAACCAGAACCACATCAAGATAGTGAACACATCCATCATCCGCATTCCTTTGTGCCCCTTAGAAATCCCTCCGAGTCCCTCTCCTCCAAACCTCCTCCCCAGTGATCTTTCTAAAGATTTCTGTAGATTACTTTGCATTTTCTCGAAGTTCATATAGGTGAAATCATACAGCACAGCCTTATTACTTTCAGATGTGTCTATGTTGTGTGTATCAACAGTTAATTCCTTCCTATTGCTGAGCACTAACCCATTATATGGATAATCGTTCACCTATTGATGGGCATGTGGATTACTTCCAGCTTTAGGCTATTACAAAATAAAGCTGCTGTGAACATTTAGGTACAAGTCTTCATATAGACGTAAGCTTTCTTTTCTCTTGACAAATAACTAGAAGTATTATGTACACATGAAACTGCCAAACTATTTTCCAAAGTAGTTGTATGATTTTACATTGCCTCCAGCAGAGTATGAGAGTTCCAGTTTCTCTACATCCTCACCAACACATGGTATCATCAGTATTTTCAATTTTAGACATTCTAATGGTGGTATCTCATTGTGGTTTTAATTTGCATTTTGCTAGTGACGAATTGTGTTGAACATCTCATGGGCTTATCTGTGTATCCTTTTTGTGAGGTGTCTGTTGAAATATTTTGCCCACTTTTTAAATGGGCAAATGGGTTTATTATTCAGTTTTGAGACTTCTTTATATATTCTACATGCACATCTTCTATCAGAAATGTTTTGCAAATTTTTCTGCCACTATTATTTATCTGTTTGTTCTCTTAATGGTATCTTTCAAGACTTTTTCAGTTTTGATGAAGTACAATTTAGCAGTATTTTCCTCCATGGACTGTACTTTTGTTGTAGCTAAGAAATCTTTGCTTAACCCTAAGGCTGAATGTGCTTTCCTTTGTTTTCTTCTACAAGTTATACAGTTTTGGGTTTCACATTTAGAACTATAACCCATTTTGAGTTTAGTTTTTGCATGTGGTTAGGATATAGATCAATTTGTTTTTAATTTTGCATCTTACGTCCAATTATTTCAGAACGATTTTTTCAAGGCTTTTTTGCACCTTTGTCAAAAACCAGCTGTCCACATACGGATGGGTCTATTTCCGGACTCCCTCTTCTGCTCCATCAAACCAATGGACAGCCAATAGAATGGACTGATCCCATGAGCAAAGAACAAATAAGTGAATGAATGGGACTGCTGGGTATGAAGCGTCTCCTCTTTTGGTATGTCCTAAAAAAGTACTACTGAATAAACACGGAGAAGCAGAAAAACTCGGGCATTGCTACATATGTAAAGGAAGAAATTTCAAAACGATGATTATGTAAAATTACACAGAAGGAGACCTCTATCTAGTGTTTACACATGGATGGTTTTAGGGAAGTACGGTTCTGATGGAACTAGACTGCAGAAGGCTGAAAAAGGGATGGGGGCGGGGTGCCTATAGATACAAAACAGTAACTAAGAAGTAGGCCAGGTGCAGTGGCTCACGCCTGTAATCCTAACACTTTGGAAGGCCTAGGTGAGGTGATTGCTTGAGGCCGGGAGTTCAAGACCAGCCTGAGCAACAGCAAGACCCCGTCTTAGCCAGGTGTGCCTGTAATCCTAGCTACTCGGGATGACACCACTGCTCTCTAGCCTGGGCGGCAGATTGAGACAGGGAGGGAGGAGAAGTAGCTAGCTCTCCCAGGTGAGTCCATTCTCAGTATTCCCCATAGCATTTTACTCCTACATCTATCATAGAATCCTCGCTCATGTTTCTGTTTTCAACTGATTGAGTCCCTTGAAGGCAGCACCGTACCTCATTCAACTATAGTACTAAGTACAGTGCCAGAAACAAAATAGACACCCCCCCAAAAAAAAAAATCAGGGAGGATATATCAGCCCCTTGATATATCAGTTCTCCTTATCACTATGTGTTTGCAATAAGAGTGGCTACAAAGTACGGGGTAGAAGAGGGGGAATTAATGGCCATTTTCTATGCAGTTTTCTTTGCTGAAAAATTTCATCTTCAAACATTAAAGATGTCTATAGTTCAAATAGCATTTCCCCCACCAGCCCTGCATTTAAAATATATAGAAATGTACTTGACTGCAAAAAAAATGTACTTGACTCATAGAAAAAATTCTGAAGCTAGAAAGAAAGAAAATTTAGAAACAGTCTCTGAAGCAAAAGGATCTCTTTACTCAGGGCACTCAGAAGGAAAAAAAACATGCAAGTCATTCCTTTTCCTCTGGGACATACAGGCAACTATGTAAAATGGATTTCATCAGTTTTACTCTATCAAAGTATCCATCTAAAAGTAGAACAGACAACCCTAGTGAAGCTATGACTTTCTAATCTTGTAGTGGAGGCAGGGAAGTGGGCAGTACCTTGCCTGTGGCATAAGATGAGGGGCTTTGCTTTTCCCAGTGAAGATGGTATACAATTCAAGTTGGGGAGACAGGGAGGAGGGATGTGTCCTCCACAACTATACTTTCAAACTTAAAAGACAGGGGTCACAATCACATTCAACTATTTTTCTTATCTATTTTATTAAAAATATCTGGATTATCTACCTATGCCGACCATTAATGCACATTTCTGTAAAGCGATCTTGCAACAAAGCAAAAACAAACAAACCAAAAAAACTAGGCTACAACTAACATTCACTTTATTCAGTTTTGTTCTCTCAAGTTAGAAGGCAACAAACAACCACATAAAAAAGGGAGCATTTTAGAATATATACACATAAAATCAGTCTGGGTATCTAAGGTGTTTGCTTTAATAGAAAACTGACGTCCCAAATAACTAAGTGTTCTATTTAGCTTCTACAACAGTTATTCCTAGGCCTTAGTCATTACATTTTCATTTAAGGTACTATGTTACTTTCATGACTACAAAATGAGGCACTCATACAAAATAGACAGGAATGAAAACATATACACTGTCTTATCTTTATGTTATATTAATGCCAAAGATACTGTTAGGGATTATTTGAACGAAGCCCTTACTCATGATGGCTATTTAAAAAAATGACACAGGGCAATAACAGACCAAAAAGAAAACATCTGATTAAGGGGGCAAATTAAATAGATAAATAGACAGCTAAACCAAGGAAGTTAGAGACTCTCCACAAATGAGGCTTTTAATAATACTTAAGTGGTAAGATATTTTAGTTTTGTGTTTTCTTGAAGACTGAATAATTAACATTCTAAAGGAGTATTTTAAACATAATCTTTTAATTTTACAATGTAAAAAACTTTTCACAGTTAAGTAGAGCTTATTCAATCCTAAAAATGAAAATAAGTAACTAACTTGCAAAGTTTTAAAAAGTGCCAGTGTTCTTGTAACGGCACTACGTTCTGTGTGTGCACGCGCAGTACAATCCACACTGTGCCGTGACATCTACAATGTCCAGTGTTTCTTTTTTGTTTTGTTTTAAAAAGTCATCATCAATTCGACCTAAATCCAAGAATTATACTTTAATAGCATTTTGCCAATACAGAAATGACACATCTAGGATCAAATAATTTGAGGGAAAATTATTCTCTATTACTTGAATAAAGGAAAGAAAAAACACAAGACAAGAATCCACAGTAATAACAGTTATATTAAACACTGAAATAAAAATTACTTTTTGTTTACATCTGGAATTGAGATGTCCCATCTCCATCGTTTCTCCAGAGAACTAACAAGAAAAAAAATCACCTAAAAACGTGGAGCTTTTTTTAAGGCTACCTACACACAAACTTCACATTGGCATTTTTCTTCAGTTTCATCTGAACTATTATACTTAATAGTTTAAAAATCAAACATAATTTGCTAATAATGAACAACTACACACTTCGTACTATGACCATTTGATAACTGGTCGCATAAAACTAACCCCAAATGTTGATTTGTCTTCAATTTATAAACAGTAAAAACAAAGCAAAAGGTCTTCTTTCCTAATAAACTTCCTTGAAGATTGTTTTACACAAATGTAAAATGAAGCAAAACTACACTATGATGTTTTTTTAAGTCTCTGTGAAGAAGGGCAGCAATACTAACACTTTCTGAACTATGGGTTTTAAATATTTAAGAGACTATTGGTTAGTAATAAAACCTGGATGCTACCCAAGCAAATACTATGCCAGAAAATGCTTTCCTTATGAAAGTATTTATCTTATTGAAAATAACAGGACAAAGTTCAACTGAAAAACTAGGGGAGAATTCTTATGACAATATAAATTATCTGCCAGTGAAATGGAAGGCAATTTTTTGGCCATTTATATTGGTATTTTTGTTTTCCACAAAACATCTGATAAGATGCATAAAATTCTGTAAGATTAAGAGTTTTTAACCTTTTGTAGTATCTGCCTAGATCCCTTTCTGTTAAAACAGATGTGTTTCAATGACTTTATATCAAGAATCTACAAATTCTTTGAAAAATTAAAAGAAACCTAAATGAATATAAATATATGTCCAATTCAATATTTTTCCTCCCAAAGAGAATAATGTATATAGATACACACCAGAACAGGTGGCATTACATTTTAAAATGCTCCTGATTTTTTACATTAGGACTAAATTTCTGAGTAGAGGTAGGGCTAGCAAAGACTTTACTTCAAATATAGGAGAAAGGTCTACAAAGTGCCAAATAGCGTAACACTGAATCCTATGTCAAACATTTTTTTTTTTGATACTGATGTTTTTTAAAATATATTTTAAAGTAATTGCTTACTACACTTAGGGAAAAAAATGTTGACATGTAAAACTACCAGAACATGTTGCTCTTGATTTTGGTAGCTTACGTTTGGCCAACTTTCATATGTTAAAAATCCTCAGACTTTAGTCTGTGGATTTTAATACTATGTGAAAATTCTTTTATAGTTTCTAAAGACCTATGTTGTACACTTTCTATGAGAACTTCTAAATTATCATTCAAAAACAAACACTACCCTTATCATATACCATTACCATTAAATACTGGGATCATGTGCCCAACCACTCTACTTCTCTAAACTTCTAACTTGAAGCTTTGGTTATAAGGGAAAACCAAGTATGTAAGTGTTCAGTTCTCTGAGATTTTACAGCACGTTTCCAATGAAATACATTCCTATGTTAAAAGGCCAGCTCAGCCAGCTTCCTTCTGGACAAATAAAATCGAGTTGGTTTTATTTGTAGTTTTATCCTGTAAACAAAAAGCTTTGGAAACTGGGATTTACTGGTGAAAAAGTAGGAGAAATGTACTCCCTGATGCTCACCCAGTGATGCACCAGCTAGCAAGACTAGTCTTTTTTAATGCTGTCAATATAAAACCACAACCACGTCTACACTTCACAAGCATCTCACAAAAGTCCTAAGTCTGGTAAGATGTAGTATGGTTGGTGATGTTATTCTGAAAGATTTATAATCTTGCCTGACTTTTGGCCACTGCTACCAAAAAGAAAGAGATAGCGGTGTTGGGGGGTGGGAGGTGGGGAGACTAATGAAAATCTTCATTTGGACTTCTTCATTTTTTTCTAAGTAGACATGCCCCTAACAAGCATAGGAACCCAACTCCCAATGATGACCGCTAAGAATATTAAATTATCAAAATTAAAAATAATTTCTTCACCTAGCACAAGATACTATACAATATTACAAACACAGACACATGAAAAAAACCAGGCAATAGAAAATGTACAACAGCTTTGGTGTTATACAAAATAATTTCCAAAAACAACTGACAGTGAAGCACAAAGTCCATGTTTTCTTACCACAGACACTCCACTGCTGATTTCTACTTATTTCCTTTTACGTTCTTGGTAAGGTCTGAATAGCCAATAAAGAGTGTATAGTTCCCTTAGTGAGAACTGCGAAAACACCATGCACTGCACTCCACAAGACATCACTGAAAAGTCTTGCCTGTGCACTATTGCTCTGTGGCATGTTTCCTGGCGAGATCACAGCAGGTCCAAAATAAAGTGACAACTAGATTTAATAAATTAATATACATTTTGTTTAAAGATGTACAATGCACATTCTGTTTAATCCAAGGTTTTAGGGCATCAAGGAATTTCTATTTACACATATACAGATCTCAGACAGCAGTGATGTCAGAAGAGGCAAGGAAGAGCAGCAGAGCCTCACACTGCTGCTCTCTCAATGCCGAGAACACAAGTCAAATACATTTAACTTAAAAACAATGCTGAGAGATCACTGGGAAAATCTCCAAAGAGAGAAGTCCACAAAAAAGGACACGTAAAGGCAAGGGGAAGGTCAAGGAGTTGAGACAACCACTTTATTCTTGGGACGACTGTGGAGGTGGTGGTGATGTGCCTTGTTTGCCAGATTTCCGTTCATAGTTCACGAGGCGTTGGCCCACAAGGTATCTAGGTTGTAAAAACAGGGTGGTTATTCTACTGCATGGTCTTATACAGTAAAATATTCTTCCTAAAAACAGTCAATGATATATATTTTTTAATGCGAATCAGATCACCTACTCTTACTTAAAATCCTCAATGGTTAGGCAGGTAGAAGGGGAGTCTAAGATGAACACCTGCAAAAGGCACAAAGGCAGGCACTTCCTAGTTAGGTGTGGGTTTGTGGAAACATGAGAGCAACAAAGGCTAGAAGGCTTCCAACGCTGTGCAATGACGCATGTGCTTCAGTTGATGGGTTAGGGTTTCCCATAAACTCAGACACTCAGGAGGTGGGGGGGAGGGTGTACAGTAAACTTATGCAGTAGCTTTTATCTGTTAAGGTTCAGGTTTTATAAAACAGCTTAGTGAACAGATCTGAGGAGATGGACTAAAAACATAATCAACCAAAAAGCTGGGTAGGGATGAAAGTAGGACCTGAAAAGCTCTAGTTCTTAAAAAAAAGGAGAAATCAAAAGACAGATTTCAGTGAGATCAAAGGGGTAGTGGTGTGGCACTTGGTGACAGGAAGTAGGGGGCTATGGTCCAAAAGCAGAACAATGAATGTTCCTAACTTCTGTGTATGATCAAAGACAGAAGGTGATGGCGAAAGGTATGGGGTTGTAGGAACAAGACAGAAGTTACTGTGGCTGGAGTGAGAAGGCTAGAGATCCTCCCCAAGGAGAGGACATCTACCATTATAGGGGAAGACATGTCCATGATAGGGGAGGACATTTCCCATCATAGGGGAGGGCAGGAGCTGCAAAGGAGAAGGCTCACTGAAGATCTGCCTTGCTTACTGTGAGCAGACGGCCTGGAGGCTGACCCCTAGAGGACAGCAGGTGATAATGCTGGATGGCAATGAGCTATAGGGGCTGGGCACCCATTTGGAGGTAGCAGTACACATCAAGGAGAATGCCCAGTAACAGCTGGCACATCTCATCAGACTGAGGGAGAGTGAAGCCTGCATGGAAAGTAGAGGGAGTGAGGGGCCTCAGTTTACTCATCAGTGAAACAAGACCAATAGTCCTACATGATCGTTGTAAGGCAGGGAAAGCACATGGAGCCCTGTTGACAAAGGGCTCAGTGTGGTAACTCTTACTTTTCACCATGACTCTCTCCACCCTGACTTTCACCTATCACGTTTCTGTCAAGGCACACAAGCCTAAGGACATATTGTGGCAGTTTATGTCCAATAGCTCAACATAGTCACTAATCCTAAGATTAGCGCACTAATCTTATCACCTCTTTACCCGTATTTCACTGTTTAATCTCTTTTCTTTTGTCTTAACAATTCTTTTCTTAAAGTTAACAATTCTTTACCCTATGTTCCCCAAACAGTGTTTTTTTTAAACTGTGAGGATTTTATACATGTTTTACATGATGACAACTGAGCAATATCTAACAAAATACACAAAGCACGACCTGACACAGAGTAATCACCAAACATATCAATGTGCCAAGAATGTGGTCAGCACTGTGGCACTGAGAAAGCAAGTGAACAAAAAGCACAGAGAAAAGTGACGTTAATTTGTCCAAATCCAAAAAGAAACTCAGTGGCAGACAAAACAGGTTATGAACCCAATTCTCTGTCACCCTACCATGTTCTCACACTCTCCCCACAACACTCCCCCCACCTCTCTACCTCTCTCCCGATACCACCTACAAACACTGTGCTAGATAGTATATGCACGTCAGACAAGAAATGCCTTCCCTAGAATCTATAGTTCAATAGTTTTCTGCATGAAAGCGTAGATGAAGAAAGAGTACAATGGGCTGCAAGGAAAAGCAGAAAACAGAGAATGAGAAATGATAAGGGGTAGATGGGAATGGACTGGGTGTGTGGGCGTCAATGGTGAAGAAGGAAGCAGGCAGAAAGCTCCCCGAGGGCATGTCTTGTTATTCTGTCTGTAGTACTTACTGTTCTGCCAAAACCAGCGATAAAAACTGACTTTCATCACTGAAGATACCCCTTGGCCTTCTTCCCTTTGTATTCTGACTGTCCAACTGTACCTGTATATGTTACTGTTAGTAAATGCTTTGGAGAAGCCTTGCACACTTTGAATTTCATTCTTAAAGATACTCGTAGAGTCCTCAGAGTAAATAAAGTGACTATATAATCTGTTGTACAAAGTGGGGCACCCACAAGTAACAGGCAACAGCTGTAAACTGGGATAGACAGGTATAAACTCATTCTCTCTGCTAGACACAAAGCAGAAGATTAGGCCTTCCATTAAGACATGGAAGGTCAAACGTTATCCTACGAAGGTATTTTCTTTGGCTGGCCACAATCTCTCACTGAGATCAGTGACAGAGTTTTCAGTGGTTTCCTCAAAACAAGAGAGCCCAAGACGCCTTTGCAGTAACTTTAGAGTCTCTCTGTGGAACGGTCAGAGTAACCTGGTGGTCCATGGATAGTAGAGGAGCTTTTGCAGACACTGCTAGTTTCTAATGTAGGCTTATTATTATTATTATTTTTTTTTTTTTGAGACAGAGTCTCACTCTGTTGCCCGGGCTAGCGTGCCGTGGCGTCAGACTAGCTCACAGCAACCTCAAACTCCTGGGCTCAAGCAATCCTCCTGCCTCAGCCTCCCAAGTAGCTGGGACTACAGGCATGCAGCACCATGCCCAGCTTATTTTTTCTCTATATTTTTAGTTGGCCGATTAATTTCTTTCTATTATTAGTAGAGACGGGGTCTCGCTCTTGCTCAGGCTGGTTTCGAACTCCTGACCTTGAGCAATCCACCTGCCTCGGCCTCCCAAAGTGCTGGGATTACAGGCGTGAGCCACCGCGCCCGGCCTAATGTAGGCTTATTTTTACCTAAAACTGTTTAATATATTGTCAAACAAAAACTTTGAAAACAGACTGAAAAACTATTTGGAATGGGCATCTTCCTCCCCAAACTAGTTTCTCCCAGTCTTTTCCAGCTCCATACTCCCCACCGCTCTGGCCAACTGAGTCCTTGATTCTATTCTCCTTCACATCTTACGCCCAATCTGTCAGCGAATCCTATAATCCTCCCTCAAAATATATTCAGAAACTGAGCACTTTCCCATCCATGATGTATCATGTTAGACATAAAAATTAAGAAATGACAACACAAGAGTGGCTAGAAGAATGGAACTCTTGACTTACTTGTCATTTTTAATATGTTCATAAAGGCGCTTAAACTGGCGGACCTGGAAGGACAAGATTCCCATCAATACCACGACCATCAGTAAAAATGGATAAATCCGCCGATGGACTAAGTTTTGCATTTCCGCAGTAACACCTGTAAAACCAAAAAAGGAAAACTTTATGTGGATTAACAGTGACATGAAGTATGTCCTTTCCCTAGGAAGAATGACCTGGGGTACAGTAGAGCACACTTTCAAGATAAGCTTTCTAAGCCCCGGGTCTTACTGATTTTCTACAATCTGTGTGAATCATGAGCCCTTTCTGATACCTACTTTTCTCCTCTGTAAAATGGGGGAGCTGGATTAGGTGACTATGAAGGTCCCTCCTAGCTCAGTCTGGATTCTAATGCTCCACAAGCAGTGGTGTCATTTATACATTTCAACTGTTTTATAGTTTAGAAACACAAACAGAAACTGTGCTTATATAATGAAAAATATGTTCCTCAAACTTTAAGAACACTCCAATATTTGTTATTCCACATTTAATTCATGAGTTTTCAACTTTCCCTTGGCTGAGGGAGGGGAGGACGAAGAAGTATTTAAAATCAGAGGAAATATTTCCAAGGAAATAAAAAAAATTGTCACAGTATGCTATAGCAGAAAGAGCATGACCTCTGGAATTGCGCTTGGAGTATGAATTTTGCTCTTAATCATTGAAAAGCTAGACTCCGGGCAAGATTTTCAGTCTCTGTGAACCTCAGTTTCCTCATATCTAAAATGGACTTGATAAAACATATTCAAGAGCTATTTTAAGAATAAAATATAAGAATTTCATAAAGCATTTAAACAAGGTAAAAAAAAGTGCTACAAACTTTCATTAACTACTCTTTTTCCCTTCCAAAGTCTTTCCAACAAAGCTCACAATGAAATTTTTAATAATGCAAATATGAAAAGATTTTGGTTTATAAATTCAAATAGTAATTCTTAAGTCTATCTACGATTAATGGGCAGAATATATATTAATGAGCAGAATATAAAAAGAAAATAGGTCATTCCTACTATAGCCAAAACAGTAAGAGAATATCATTCTAAGAGTCTAAATGAATGATTAATTTTAATGAAGTGTTCTTCAACTAAGCAACAGACTTTGAAATACATTCCCTTTTTCTTCATCTTTTTTTTTGAGATAGGGTCTTGCTCTGTTGCCCTGGCTAAAGTGCAGTGGCGTCATCACAGCTCACTGCAACCTCCAACTCATGGGCTCAAGTGATCCTCCTGCCTCAGGCTTCTAAGTAGCTGAGACTACAGGCACGTACCACTTCACCCAGCTAAATTGTTCTATTTTAGGGAGAAAGGGGGTGCCTCACTCTTGCTCAGCCTTTAAATATATTTGTGTGTATACTTTAATATGGTATGCATGATACTTGGCATAGTCACCATTAAAACCAAATAAAAGCCTTTAAGTTTCTACTCAGAAGGCACCAAAGAACAATGCAGTTTGCTTGCTGTTGCTCGTCAGCTTAACCGTTTCCTGTGTCCCATGCCATCCTGCAGACGAATGGATACACTGCTTGGCCTTCCTCTGTCAAACCTGTGCTTCACTTGCTTTCTGGATAATATCTCTATTCACTGAGAGCAGTGAGACTGTCAGAAGTCAAGCCAGTGGTTACCTTGAAGGATAAAGAAGGCTACTCACAAAGAGGACTTCTAAGGGGCTAGGAACGTTCTATTACACACTTGTATGCATGTTACACTTCAATAGAAAGTTTGGTTGTGTTTTTAAGCCCCTTTCTCATGGTTAGGTGAAAAAGAATTTCTGGCAGAAGGATAAGACAAATCAAAGTGTAGAGAAAGGAGTGAGAAGATGAGGCCACGGTATGTTTGAGAGGAGACCATTCCATGGTTCTGTAATGGAAACTCAGCATACATAACATGGAATGAGGCCAAACTGGAGTCCAGATCAAAGCAAGAAAACGTAAAATATTTTCTTGTAAAACATGCCAAGGAGTTGGATTGTATTAAAGGCCACAGAGAAACCAACGTAAAAAAAAGTTCAAAGAGGTATAGGGAGAGTCATTCTTTTGAAAGGTCATTGTGGCCACAGTGTGGAGAATGGATTATTATTTGCAGGTTCAAAGCTTGGAAACCAGATAGGAGGCCACTGAAGTTAAGCCGAGAGTCAACACCACAACAAAAGTCAGGAGCAAAAGCACCAGAGAAGAGAGACCTCAGAACCCTGAGGTCAGGATCAATGGAGCTTGGAGACCACTGTGCTGTGGAGAAAAGAGAGCCTCAGGCAACACAGACAACCTTCAAGGTTTCTGACCTATGAAATTTGTTGGACGATAACACTAGTCACTAAGGGAATTCAGAAGAAAAAAAAATTTGGAGGGGAGAACTGTGCTTATACTTTTGAAAATATGCTGAGTTTAAGGTCTTGTGAGGATTCTTCAGTACACAATCAAAAAGATAATGTCTTTCAAGTTACTTACATGTCATACATTATAATCTCCTCTTTGGTTTTCCTTTTATGCTAAAGAATATTTTTTAAAAATTAGATGTAATACCTTTACTTAATTTTATAAGTATATGATCACAGCACTTCTAGTCAGGAGAAGGTGACTTGAAGGAAACCTGATCCTGTTTTGTATCGCATATAAATTTCAATACTTTATCACCTCTCTACAGAAAAAACCCGTACCAAAGAACTTGATGATCCTTCTAATCTTACGTAGTCAAATCTAAGGTAGTGTTTTGAAGTCATTGTTTTAGCTAGATTTATATTTACAAATAAAGCATCTGGAGTCAGATAGCCTTTGTTACTGGAAGCAACAAGAATGTCCCAGTGTTTATAAAAGTGTTCTTTCAAGGCTCCACAACCAGCATTACTCACCTAGTAAAGGAACAATGCCAGAAGCTATGACATAAGGTACACACAGGGAAAGCAAGAGCACAGAGATCACTGGAGCTGCCAGTTTACGAATGATATAATGAAGGTCAATGTTCCGGATGCCATTTGCATAAACCTGAAACATTGAAAAACAAACAATTAGAACTAAGATACAAGACAAATTCTTTCAGATTAATAGAGCAATCTCTACTAATTAATGAACTAAATCCACCAACCCAAAAGGATTCAAACTAACCAGTTATTTTTTCCAAAGTCAAGGCAAATTCTGGAATACAAACATAAGCACAGTACCCACAAGTTTCTAAAGAAGTGTATTTACCCAATAACACTTTGTAGTTAACTCTGTTAAGTGATGTAACAAGACACCAATCTAGAATCATAACTTACACTATCCTTGCACTATACAATACCAGATGACAGTCAATAGTATTAATTGAAGACCACGTAACTTGAGCTAATTTCAAATATCTTATGTAAGAGTGACTTGTGTTATTACTTAAGATTGCATTCATTTCATCTGAATGTGACAAGAAAACATTGTAAACAGGAAACATGTTTCTGAAAAGCATGTATAAATCAAATTTTAACAAAAGGTATTTTATGTATAAAAACTTAGTATGAAAGAATTCTACAGTGAATACAAAAATAAAAATCCAAGAATTTCTAGAATTTTTCATCATCTTATCCAGAAAGTTCTATTAAACAGTACTGCAGAGGAAAGACTGGATAGAAGTGGGAAAACCTTGGGAACAGGATATATGGATGGAGTGCAGAGAAGGATAAGACAGAAGAGTGCTGTTCTTGTTTTTCCCCTCTTAGCCCAGTTACCCGATGCAGAGTAACTCAATCCCATCATGTCAGGATGTGAACGACAAACAGGCTTAACCCTCCAAAGGCATTCCCAAAGACACCTAGTTAACCCAAATGCCTTTTAACTAAAGAAGCAAGGCATCCCAGTTGTTTCTCAACCAATCTAAACCATTTTCCTTAAAATTTATACACACAAACACAGACCCGCCTGCACAGAATCACACATGTATGAGAAAATAATGCATTAGAGAACAAAATGTTACAACAGCCAGTAATGTTTCACGGCCCCCAGCTGTGAATAAACCCTTATCTCCACACACCTTTGCAAGGCCAGAATTTTACCTAGAGACTCTACACTAGACTGGCCCGCAGTGTGATCACACTCTCAGTGGACTTCAGAATTAGCCCATACTTTGGAGATACCTGCAAACACACAGCAATTCCCCAGCTTCCCCCACTCCCACCCCCTCCTAAGAATCAAAATCTCGAGGCACAGGCATTTTATTGTGCGCAGGCTGAGAACTACCATCTTTACTGCCCCTACATCAAACGAGGTGTGCTTTTACTGCTGCAAAACTGTACCACCTTATTTATCTGGCATAGACCTAGGGATAAGAGGGCTGTCCACAAGTACATTTTCTAGATAACAAAAGCTTAAAGACACAAGTACCAAAATCTATTACACTGGCTATTTTGGATAGAAATTTTCCTAAAATGAATTACCATACTTCTAATCTTATTATCAGAGCACAAAAGCACAATCTACCTTTTTCAAGGTTATTACCACAACAACCAAATTATCTGATAGTTCCATAATACAATCATAGTCTTAGGTGCTATGTAGCTAGAATATTTCTAAACAGCTCTGCTTTATTAATCTGTTTTTCTCCTTGCCTCTTATTTATTGCCTCAAGCAATAACCCTCTTTCTCCTAATCTATTATAGGCTTAAAAACATTAATACCAAGTTTCAACAGAACTCCTGTCCTGAAAAAAAAAGCACGTATGATCATTTTGCCTCTACTTTGGACAGGGTTCTAGCTACTTTAAGCTACTGGTTAATCTTCAGATAAGGGAAGACTTAAGAGTGGCTAATGAAAATTTATGGTAGTGTCAACCTAAAAGGAAGAAGCTAAGGCAAAATTAATATAAGTAGAGAGTTTATTTGGGCCAAGATTGAGGACTGCAACCTGGGAGCATAGATTCAAGTTGCCCTGAATATACACCTCCATTAGCAGCAGTTACAAGTGGATTTTTAAAGTCAAAAAAGGGGGCGGGAGAGTACAGGGAGTGCTGACACAAAGTTGTTTGTCAGGAACTCTCATTGGTTTAAAGAAATAACATTGATTAGTGATTGGCTATACATTGTTAAGCTACAGGGTATGAGTTATAGTGGCCAAGGCAGCATTATTAATTTTATAGTTACCTGTGGCAATATCAAGCAGTTTCAAGAGAAGAATACATAGCTCAAAGCGGGGAAGGGAGATGACAACATGATTGTGGTCTCACTTTAATGTCTCTCTGGGCCTGGTAATTAAAAAAACTTGCAATCCTCAGATGAAAGTTTCTTTCTTTTCTCAGTAGTATGGGAGACCAGACTATGCCATCTCAAAATATGCCTCTTTGGCATTAAGGATCGTTTTGAGCTGATGGCAACTGAGAAACACAGGATGCAGAAAAGCTCTCTGCCCTCCATATGCCTAAAAGCAGGCCATAAATCCACAAAGATAAAAAGTAACCTACCACCCTCCCCCTCCACCACGAAGGACAAAGGTTAACCTGATGACAGCTTAAGACCGTTATGGCCTGGAGATGGCCCCAGAGAATCTGTAGGAACAAGCTTTACTAACCTAGCCTTTAGATCTGCCGGTTATTTGCCTTCCCTCAATGTGTCACCCCTAGAGACTCCAAGTCCTTTTCCTTTGTCTTGTCACTTTCTCCCCAATTTACTATTCTTTGTTGAAGATTTTAGCTGGAATTCAAAGCTACCTCTTCAAGAATTACTCATTCTCTGGTTATCACCTATGTAGATAGGAAATATATACTTTAATCAACTTCTGTTTTTCTCTTGGTTATCTGTCTTTTATTACAGGCATCCATTGCAACTGAAAACTCATGAGGGTTGAGGAAAATACTATTTTTCCTCCCCTACAATGGTAAAACTGCTTTCTCTTTAAAATATATATATACACACACACACACATATATACACACACTCATTAAAGAAAATGTAGAAAACTCAGAAAAGTTACAGAAAGAAAAATAAGAGTTCCATCAGCCAAACATAATCACAACCAATGCTAGATCGTCGTTCTCTGAAAACTGATTTTGTTTCACTTACCTGTTCAATTACAGTCTTCAACCACCACTGAGGACCCATCAACGTTATAGCTGCAATGATTTTGGCATGCAAGACTCCAAGTGCCCAGTCCTAGGATAATAAAAATCAGTTAACACATCGCTTTTGCTAAACCTAGCAAAGGCTGGGCATGGTGGCTCATGCCTATAATCTGAGCACTCTGGGAGGCCGGGGCGGGAGGATTGCTCAAGGTCAGGAGTTCGAAACCAGACTGAGCAAGAGCGAGACCCTGTCTCTACTACAAATAGAAAGAAATTAATTGGCCAACTAAAAATATATAGAAAAAATTTGCCGGGCATGGTGGCACATGCCTGTAGTCCCAGCTACTTGGGAGGCTGAGGCATTAGGATTGCTCGAGCCTAGGAGTTTGAGGGTGCTGTGAGCTAGGCTGACGCCACAGCACTATAGCTCAGGCAACAAAGTGAGACTCTGTCTCAAAAAAAGAAAACAAACAAACAAACAAAAAAAAAAAAAAACAATAAACCTAGCAGAGAGGCTATACAGTTTTCTTACATTATTTCACTTCAAATCAGAAGTTCTATAGGACTGGTAAACAATTTTACAGAAGATTAATACATACTGCAAAATCCAGGTAACTTTTTTGTCCAACAGTTTAGGTTCAATGTTTCCATTAAAAAGTATTCTTGTATCTTTTGGAAATCTATACTATTTTCCCAAGATGATTAGGCTACACATTAATGGAGATCTCAATAAACAAAATAAATGCCACTATTTTATTTCTTCAAACCATCCTTAGGCTGTTTACTGGTTTTAACTGAGGTGACTTATGATAAGACTGTGGAGCTAAGTTTGGCTTAAGATACCATTCCAAAGGCTCACAGATAGCTTCCAGCTTGGGGCACTTACAGTTCTCCTGGTGAACTGTTATTAGGCTCCTAATGGTACACCTGCCTCCAGCCTGCTCCCCCTACCATCTGCAGGGTAGCCAGAGTGATTGCTACTCCCTGCCACATGATCTCTTAAAATGCAAATCAGATCACAGAAGTAGACTTCACTGCTTAACAACCCTAAAGTCCACGGCACACAAAATCCTTAATAGCCTATGCTTTTTTTTATCTTTAAAAAAAAATACAAGTATTAAAAAAATATAGGAAAACGTGTAACATTTAGATCTGACATAAACCGAAAACTTCACAGAGAAAGCTGGAGTCCTCTGTGACCTCTACCTCAAACAGCACCCTGATCCCTCCCAGCAATAGCCACTCTAGCATTTGGTACACACTATCCACATTTCTTCCCCATGCATTTGCATCTATACATATATGTCCCATAGAAAATATGTAGTATCATTTTTATAAGGATTTTGCTCATTTTGTTTATTCTCCTCTTCATTGTCTACCATATTGAGGTCAATGTTCTCTGTAATGGTTTGATTAGTCCTCTACGTATCCTCTTCAAATGCGGTGAGAGGCTGACACACACACTGAATTCTTGAATACCCTCAAATATCAATCATCATCCTGACAGGTGAACAGCTGAATGATATTTTGTCTGGGTATAGGAAACTTGATTTTTGTCCCTTTTATCTCAGTTGTCTATAAAGTCTCTTTTATAGCTTTTAGTGCTACAGAAAAAAAGTCCAATGGCAGTATAATTTTTGTTTGAAGTTTGTAAGAATTCTCTTCATCCTTAGGGTTCAAAAGTTTTATCAAAATATACTCAAATACGTGTTTTCCTCTTCAATCTCATCTTGTCAATCTCAATCTCATAAAATCCAATGAACCCTTTCAACCTACAGAATCAAATCTTTCTTCAATTCAATTAAATTTTTCTATTTTTGTTTCCATGTTGCCTCACATTTTCTCCTTCTGGAAACCCCATTATGGGTATGTTAAGTCTCCTGGATATATCCTCCAAAGCACCTGTCTTCCCTTCAGTTTCCATTTCAGTTATGTTCCATGCTTTGCATTGATCTTCCATGGCCTCCACCCCAAGCCCAGTGGTGACTTCCCATATCTTTATTCGTCTACCGAATTTGTTTGAAATCCATGCTAAATAGGCTCCACAACAATTATGTTCTGTTTTAGTGCTGCTGCTTGTGTGTGTGTGCCTAGTAGTGTGTTCATTCTCCTCTTTGGAAGCTACAGCTCCGCAGCAGCTCTGTCACTGGCATGTATTCTGACTGCTTTGCCTGAGCTTTTTGTGACTGCTGAACCCTCCTTATATAAAGCACTTACTTTCCTCTGCAGCCAAGGAGGCTCAGGTCTGATTGAGATATAGTAAAGGGCTTCAAAAGGATCTTTTACCCCTTTCAGACCTTTGAGATAGCAAGCCAACAGTCTCCTACTGAGGAACATGGAGAAAGCCTCTCTGCTTTTTCTATACCCTTCCAGGCTTATAGATAAGGAAGATTCAACTCACCAATTCAGCTTTCTCTTGGCCTTACGGGAGTCCTGAAGGCACTCAAGTGAGATTAACGATCACCCAAGAAGATTCACAGATCACTAAAATTCAAACTCTCTAGAGACCCACTGCTTTGTAGTTCTTTCCCACAGGACAGGATACACCACACTAGTTCCTCTGCTAGAATTACAGAGCTCAGTCTCCCATAGATCTGTAGCTGCTTCCCACAGGAAAAAAAATGTAGCTTAGAGTCAGGAATGGAGAAAAGGCAAGCTGCTATTGTTTCAAAAACTTGGTTGATGCAGAACATTTAAGGATACCATGCTGCACATATGTGTCTACAACTTCTGTTTTTTCCCCACTCAGAAACATGTCTACTTTCCTTTCTGGCATGTGATTGCTGACTGAGTTAGGGTATTGTCTGCCTAACTCCTTCACTATAAAGTTTTCCCTCTGAGACTATCAAGTAATCTGTAAGGTAACACTTTGCCACCATGAAAATAATCACTTTGACACTGTGATAATACCAAAACACATACACAAATTCTTCTCCCATCAAGTAGTAGAGGGTCTACATCCCCTTCCCTTGAATCTAGGCCCTTTGCGACTTGCTTGTACCTAGTAAAATGTAGCAAAAAGTGATGCCGTACTTTTTTCTTAAGAGACGGAAGTCTCACTCTGTCCCTCAGGCTGGAGCACAGTGGCACTATCATAGCTTACTGAATCATCAAACCCCTAGGCTCAAGTGACCCTCCCACCTCAGCCTCCCAAGTAGCTGGGATTACCATCGTAAGCCACAGTGCCTGGCTGCTGTAAGACTTCTGACACAAGGTCAAAAAAGACAATGCAGCTTCTACCTTGTTTATGGGAACACTCATTTTCCTGAACTGCAAGGTAAGAAGCTGTACCTTGAAGCTACCAAGCTATGAAGAAGCCCAGGCAAATCTAGGAGCTCTAGCTGATAGCCCCAGATGGGTACCAACCAACAATCAGGACCAACCCTCGTATCATGAATGATGATATCTCCAAATGATTCCTGCCATGGTTGTTAAGTCATTCCTGGCGATGGCCCCAGATACCATGGAGCAGAGACAAACCAATATACCTGTCTTATTTTCTGATCCACAGACTCTGGGCAAAATTAAAATGGTTGTCAAGCCACCAAATTGTGGGATAACTTGTTACACAGCAATAGTAACTGAAGACCCATCAACCTTTTACCTGATGGATCCAACTTCCACTGACAATCCTTGCTGCAATCAATTATTTTGTTAGATACTGCAAAATAGTAATTTTCTAACTGTTTACCTCTCTACCTTTATTAACTAGCATTATTCTGTAAAAACAAAAAAATCTCTCCTTCAATTACTAATGCTATCTGACTACCCTGCAAAACAGCTGTTCTGAAAGATATAACATATGCTTAATTACAGGTGCTCCTTGACCGATGATTGGGTTACACCCTAATAAACCTATCATAAGTTGAAAATACTGTTAAGTCAAAAACACATTTAATACACCTAACCTGCTAATAAACATTACAACTTAGCCTAGCCTACCTTAAACATGTTATATTAACCTACAGTTGGGCAAAATCATCTAACACAAATACTATACTGAAAGTGAAAAACAGAACGGTTGTATACTCAAAAGTATAGTTTCTCCTGAATACATACCACTGGCACACCACCATAAAGGTGAAAAATCATAAATTGTCAAGTCAGTGCTGTACTTCCTGTTATTACTCATTTCTCTCATCAATTCTAGTCTATGAGACAGACTAGAAAAGAGGCAGTTCGCCATATGCACACCCTGTCTCACTTCCAGGTCTGCCCTTTGGCTCCTTCTTAGAATATATAATACTTCTTTCCTTTCTTACCCACTACTCTATACTCTACTGGTTAGGTTGGCTTAGATATTATCTTCTACAGAAAACCATATCTGAACTCCCAAAGCTAAAGGAAATATCTCTCTTACGGGATGCCACAGCTCTCTGTGCTTCCCCTAATCACACCACAGACCACCTGTGTACCTGCAGCTTTCCCACCAGAATGTAAGTTCCTTAGGAAGTTTCCATATTCACTTCATTTTCACCAGGGTTACACAATACAGGATTTGGGGACATATTAAAGCACTTAACTAAATGTTTTCATATAAATGAAGCCTGTGGAGGGTCTCTACCTGGAAAGTAGAGGAAGGGAAATGTGGCCCTAAAAAATTTCATTTTCAGAAACAATCTACTGTAATATACTGAGAAGAGATTAAAAACAAAGCAAAAAAGCCTCTCAATGACTGAAGTCAATGCCTAGCTCTTTTCCCCCAATATTTACTAAGAACTCAAGATCTTAATTCTATAATGTTAAAAACCTCAGGTTACAAATACAATACAAAAGTTAAGTTTCTTTTTCCTTGAGTTTTAAGACCTTTGTTGTGACCTTCATGAGTCTCCCCAGGATGCTTTTTAATGAGCTGTGACTTTGCGGGGAAGACATGCTATAATTATTCAGAAGTATTAGATTCTTAAAGTCAAAAGGAGAAAGAGACTTCACTGTACCTCAAAGGTAAACAAATAAACAAACAAAAAAAACCCCACAACAACACATATTAGTTTGTATCTTTAAACACTGGAGAAGCCTAAATGATAGACAGTGATATTTTAACCTGTAAAGTAATCTCTTTTAAAGGAGTTAAAAGGAGCATATATTGGAAGCAACAGATTAAAGGGCATTAAACCATTTTACAAGGGTCCCTAGAATAGAAAAAAAATTAAGGAGTCTTTCTAAACCAATGGCTTAAAATCACTTAAAATAATTAAGGATTATTTTCTGATCCCAAATCCTTAATGAAATATCATGAGCAAAAGACATGCATTTACCTGCCATGGATAAAAAAGAGGAGTCTGGTCCAAGGGAACCCTCAGGGGAGCAACAATAACCAGCTCAAACAAGAGCCCCAGGAGGAGAGGGACTACTCCAGCCAGCAGCACTGCAACTATCAAAGTCTTCATTATCTATTAGGAAACAAGGGACCACATCATTAAAGAGAATCTTTCTGACTTTAAGCCAAACTCGTTATTCCATTTTGAGGTTTATTTTTCTTCTTTGACTTGATGCCTAACAGAACCACTTATACTATACAGTCTGCCCTTGGTATCTGCAGGGGTCTGGTTCCAAGACCCCTATGGATACCAAAATCTGCAAGTGCTCAAGTCTCTTACATAAAATGGTGTAGTGTTTGCATATAACCTAAACACATCCTCCTGTATACTTTAAATCTATAGATTACTTATAATACCTAATACAATGTAAATGCTAGGCAAACAGTTGCTATACTATATTGGTTTGGTTTTGTTTTTTATTGCTATATTATTTTTTACTGTTTTTTTTCCTCTGAATTTTTGACCCGTGGATATGGAGGGCCAACTACATTACCTTATACAAATTGCACTTTATGTTATATGTTTAAATGAGATTTCTTGAATACATGACTGTAAGGGTTCAAACACTAATGAAAACCTGAAATTACTACGTATTGCTAGTACAAAAGGGAAAATTACAGGAAATTCATTTTACTATATATATTAGCTAGGTGGCTATGCTGTTTTTCCTCACAATCTCATTCTTAGGACTAGACTTTTGTTTGTCCAAGAAAAGCCACTGATTGGCCAGGTCCCTGATCCAACAGTGGCCTACCTCATAGGCTGATCTGCAACCAGTGAGATGGATTGGTACAGGGGAAGGGCTCTGCACAATTCTAATTAAAGTAGTTAATAAAGCTGACCAAACTGGCCTCCCTCTAGAACAGGGCGATCCAATAGAACTTACTACGATGATAGAAATGCCCTATCCATTTGTCCCATATGGTAGCCATTTAGCCATATGGCTAGAGTATTAGAAAGTACAGCTCTAGAATTTGGACTAAATGGCAAAACAAGAATAAAGTTGACACAAGGAGAAAAGGAGATATTACCAAAGAGTAACTACAAAATCCTGACAAAGAAATCAGTCTTTAAAGTAGCCTTGGATTCAGAAGACCTCTCTTTTTCTTCTGGTAGCTTTAGTGAGTACACCTGTTTCAATAAGAGACTAAATACGGTGTGCCTAAAAGACACAGTACTTACTTCTTTACACGATAATTTGTGATTATATGAAAAAATAGCAAATGAAACCTGCATTAGCTGGTTTCTGTATTTTAAATACAGTTGTCTCATTATCTTACAGATTAAATAGCAATTAAACCCCTCCATACATAATATACAATCTCTGACTATAAAAATGGATTTTAGGTTTTTCTTCAATACTAATAATAAATGGATATTAAACTTCTATGAATTCAGATACAAAACTAGAGTTAATTACACAAATGAAAAGGCATATGCAGGGGCCTAAACATATTTATCAGTCGTAGCCAACATTACATACATACATAAATCATCACACTTGTATAATCATCTTAGTGGGGTTTTTTTTTAATCTTACATTTGTGGTAACCAAGTTCTTTAGTGAGAGCAGTAACTTCCATTACTTATTACACTTTCATATTAGCCAAAACATTCTTGAATTAGCAAGACTATAAAGAAATCTCATTTATAATATTATCCCAAAAACACTGACTAGAGATCCTGAAGTCAAGATTTTACATATTCAGATAGATCAAAAAAATCAAATTTTAGAAAAAATACCTATAAAGGAAAATTCTACTTGAACAAATCTGATTTTAAATTCTATAGAACAGCTCATTCCTTAAAAATACAATCACTCTCCAAAAATAAGTTTTTCTAACTTTTAATTAATTACTTATTCAAGGGCCTTACTGGATCACTTAGTAGCATGTTTTTCAACTCTCACTACTCCTAACAGACAAGCTCTGTCTTTTATCATAAAAACCTACCATGAGGGACCACTCTTTAACTTTTTGGAAGATCACTCTGCGTCCCTGGGGCATCCATGCCACCAGCACTGTCACGGCTCTTATGGTTAGCCAACAAACATAGAGACCACAAGCAGCTGTGTAGAGCTCATGGATTTTGGCAGTCCCCGTCCAAAATGACATTAACCAACGGCCAGCAAATACTGAAAACAGAAAGGCTGATAAATGAGACATGCAGCTAGGTAAAGAGAATGGTGATCTTGATACTTACCTCTTCTATTAGTATTTTCACATTAGGAGAAAGATAACACATTTTTATATATTAATGTCTTCATCAAATACAAAAGACAAAAACCACAAACTCCAAACAGTACACAATTATTTAATTAAGACAAAACCAAAACACAGTAGTCAATGGGGATGAACTCCCCTGGGACATGCACTCTTATTTGCCTTGCCAATTACTTGTTCTTTCCGCCTGAAAAAGCTTTAGAGGACGTTCTTGTTTTTGTTGTTTTTATCACCAAATGAATGTATTACGCACATAAGAGGACAAACGAGGAGAATTTCTCTTCTAGTATTTGTGTTGTGTGGTGAACATTACAAATAATGTAATTTTCCTCCAATTGGCTCATTTAGCAAAACAGAAAACTGAAGGAGTAGGGTATAATAATGTATTAAAACACAATAATCAAAGAATACCATAATAATTTTCTTAGAAAAAAACTGAGACCATATAAATATACTATAATAAACTGATTTGAAAGCTAAGGCAATGCCTCACAAAAAAAGTTGTTAGAGATAAATTCTACAGTGTACTCACAACAATCTCTCCAGCAAGAAAGATCATTTATATAATTTAGTAACTTTCTTTACATGATTACTTCTCAGTAAGGCTAGAAAGAACAGCAAGACACAATTTTCTGGTGCATTTTCCCCCTATGAACTGCCTTAATATAGTGCTATTATTTCTGAATACCTAAAAAGAACTAGTGGCTATGCTATACCGAGCATTTTTACACATTACCTCATTTATCCTTCCAACAACCCTGCCCCTTCAATGTTGATACACCCTCCATTTTAAAAGATTATGAATTAAGGCTCAGCAAAAGAACTCTGCCCAATCAAAGTCATATAGGATGGAGTTGAGTTTGAATGCATGTCTACCTAACAAAGCTCATGCCCTTGACCACTGAACTACACTACCCCCAAATCAAACCAAAGCAGCTCAACAGTCAAGTCTTACAAGGCATATGCTGATAACCATGGACTTCCTGCAGAATCACAAAATAGCTTGGGTGTAAAAATAACTCTTTTAAAGACAAATACATAAATATATGAAATAACTTAAAGACAAATACATAAATATATGAAATAACCATGTGCATCCTTATTTGAAGATATCAAAATCATAACCTAAACTGGAGAAATGTCTAATGTTCTACACATATTTCTACTCTAGGTTTTGTGTTTTTTGGTTTGAGGGATTTTTCATTTGTTTTAAATTTAATGGCCACTTTCTATTCCACACTTGACATACTTCTAGTCAGAAAAGTGTTTTCCAGAAGACAGGGTTAGCTTTTAGTTTGTAGTAACTCAACATCAGTTAAACTGTAGTTCCAGAAAAGTACACTATGGGGAAGAAATAGCATCCTCATGACCCCAAATGTATAATATGAGTCTCAACATTCAATAATTAAAAATAACAGCATTCTTTCCACTAGATGGTAAACTGGATCAAAGGAAAATATTTACTTAACAATGTTTAATGGAACTAAATTACACCTTTGCCACATTCAAGTACTAAAACTATGTTTCCCAGCCAGGCTAAGGCTAACACTAAGTTTTTTGTTTTGTTAAGTATTTCTGATAAAACATGAAAATGGAACATAAAAACCACAAATATAAAACTATCCTAAGTTCAAAGACTAAGTTTTGGCTGGGCATGGTGGCTCACACCTATAATCCTAGCACTCTGGGAGGCTGAGGCGGTAGTATCGTTTGAGCTCAGGAGTTCGAGAGGAGCCTGAGCAAAAGTGAGATCCCGTCTCTACTACAAATAGAAAGAAATTAATTGGCCAACTAAAAATATATAGAAAAGATTAGCCAGGCATGGTGGCGCATGCCTGTAGTCCTAGCTATTCAGGAGGCTGAGGCAGGATTGCTTGAGCCCAGGAGTTTGAGGTTGCTGTGAGCCAGGCTGATGCCACAGCACTCTAGGCCAAGCAACAGAGTGAGAGACTGTCTCAAAAAACAAAAAAAACTAAGTTTTCTCAGTAATATGTTTACTGCACTGCATTAAAATGGTTAACCAGACTGTCATTTTAACAGCTGTCATTTAAACAGTAGTTAGCTTAAGAGCAAAGTCCTAAAGGTCAAAAATCATTATGCAGGAAAAAAATAATCCTTATTTTTACCAGTTTAAGGTAAAACCACAATTCCTACGAATTAGAAAATGTTCTGTTGTATTTAGAAATAACAATTGAAATTAATTTTTCTAGTTGCTCTTTTCCAGCTTTAGTCCTGAATAAAAATTTGACTTATAGAATTAGTCAGTTAGTGTTATAATCAAAACATTAACTCAATATACACTTACATTTGATAAGAGCTGAAAATTATCTTCCACTTAATGATTACTTAAGTGGTTGACACATATTAATATAACCTAGAATTTTCTGGCTGGATATGAACAATAAAGGTGAGGCAGGGAAGAAACAAGCTGTTTTTGCCACTTTGTCAATGGCTTTGGACTCTACCCCCACTTATCCCTGCCCTCTGGAGAAGATGACAAGCTACTATATACAACTATATTCATCCACAGCACCTTGTTAGATGAAGAAATACTTAGTTGAAGCTGCCATACGTCAGTGGAAACTCAATGCCATAGAAGATTAGTATTTGTGAATACGAAACAATGAAGGGAAACAGTCTGGCTTCACAATGTTCTCTAGCAACAGTATGGAATGGATTGGAAAGGTAATTACATAGTGAGAACAAACAATTAACATCAAAAGACTGGCTTGAAGAAATGACTTAAATCACACAGATGATTTTTTGAAAATGAGTATTATAAAATAAGACAATAATCCATGAAAAATGAATGACCACAAGTACTTTTTCCAAAATCAAATCATAGATTATATCTTGACTTTCTCCTCCTATGCTCCAACATAAATTAATCCAGTAAGATGGAGAGTCCTAAATGGATCAATATCCCATATTCGATTAAACATGAGAGGAAAACTATTTCAAGTTTATATCTGACGAAAAAAAATAATATCTCAGCAAGATGTAACTTTAAAAAAAAAGAATCTTAAAGATGCTATCAGCTGAAAGCTAGGACAAGCTCATACCTGGTAAAGTAAGGCAGATGAGGCTGGCAATCAGTAATGTTATACACATGAAGACAATCAACAGAAATATCTGCAAAGCAAAACAAAAAACACATAAATGGTTCGTGTGTGCTTAATATATTATATGATAACCCCCCAAAACAACATAATTCTTCCATTAAAAAGAAATTGTATTTTTATTTCCAGGTTTTCTTCGATTTCACAAACAAATAAAATTTTTATTTTAGGTAAAGTTACCTATAATTTAGACCAAAAGGAAAATTAGTGTCTGTTTTCACATAATCAGATACATCCACAAGTAACAAATGTTTTTAATCAGAAAGCATTAAAAGAAAACATATTCAGCTTAAATATTCCCTTATTATTAATTAAAACAAAACATTACAAATTAAAAATATTCACCTTTCAATCAAATAGTGTTATCCAATTAGAATGTCCTGTGATGACAGAAATGTCTAGATCCACACTGTCCAACACAGTAGCCACTAGCTATGTGTGGTTACTGAGCATCTGACATGTGGTCAGGGAGAATGAGTAATGGAATTTTTAATTTTGTTTAATTTTAATTAAATTGAAATGTAAATAGCCACATAAGCTAGTGCTCCTGTATTGAGAAGTACAGATAAAAAGACACCACACAGAGAGGAGGGAAATAGTTTCCCTGGGAGAAAGGCAGCACCTATAGCTTGCCTTCCACCTGTTATCTAGATACATCTCCACAAGACCAGAGCACAGAGCTCTGGTGGGAAGCCTGAGAAGGACAGACGACAAAACTCAAGACTCAGAGGCTTTGTCAGCTTTAACTACCTGAGGAAACCCTTACTGATCCTGTCTCTGGTCTGGCCAGAAAATCTTTTGCTCAGAGGGCTGAGTAAAGACCAGGGAAAAAGAAAAAAAGAACTGACTATGATGAGGTCTGCTTTCAAGATTAAGAGATAAGGGAAAAAATGACCTTGCTGTTTTCCCTCAGGGTTAGGGTCTGCATCAGGAACAGAGATTTGTCCCTCAAGGAGACAAAGAAGCAGAACAATAATTTGGTGAATGCTGACTGGTGCAGAGATGTTCAAGGCTCTCCACTGTCTGGTTCCTGCCCATCCAAAAGCCTCATCTCCCAGTGCTCCTCTTGCCCCTCCCCGTCTCCCCAGCACATATAAATATATTCAATTATCTGTAGTTCCAAGTCTACCTTGTTTAATGTCCCCATGTCCTGGCATATGCCTGGAATGCCCTTCCCACTTTACTTTTTTTAATTTTCTCTGACCGGCCTCTCAACTTCTAAGACAGTTCAGGTACAACCTCCTCCAGGGAGACTCCTTTGGGCCCACACTAAGAACCTGTGGCCCTGACTGAGGCAGTCACAGCACCCTTTGTAAATACCCACCATGAGAATCCAAATTTGCCACAGTTTGTTTTTTCATCTTTTAAGTAGACTATAAGCTCTTCCAGGGCAAAAACTGTTTATATGCTCTCTATACCTTCACAGGCACTAAAAGTACTGCTGCATGACTGAATGATTAAGCCCATTTGATCCACAAGTAATACACAAAAGTACTATATAGCTATTTTTACCAAAAAAGAAACTGAAGCTGAGAGGTTAAATAACCTGCCCAAATTTCAAAATGATCTCACAAGCCCATATCATTGTTACAGGACATTTAAAATATATCAGACTGAATGTAAATGAATGATGACTTCATTGTAACCATACAGTAGTCATCAGCTTACATTTCTGGCAAAATTTTGAATCACAGACTAATCACTAGTCTAAAGACCATGGAACAGGTGCTTTCTTAACCAACCTGGCCTTCAGATTCATCAGCTATAAACATGAAATTATTGCCCATACTTTGCAGTATTTTAGTGGAGAGTAAGTGGAAGAAAAATATCAAAATACCCATTCCTATGGTTCTTGACACATAACTGAAATAATATAAATAATCTTGGTTTATTTATTTTAGGGTCTTTTCTCCTCTTAAACAGAGAGCAAGAGCCCATGGACTCTGAACTCTATGACCCATTTCTAAAATTTGATAAGCTTACCTGGGTCATTTATATATATTGTTACATAATGAAGGTAATAAAACATGGGTTCTTGTCAGGAATGTGTAAGACATGCCTACACAGAGGACTGCGTGGTACCACACTAACAGTACCAATCCTCAATAGAAATTTGAAAAAGAGTCTATTTCTGGTTAAGTCTGTATAGTACCTACCCTGAGTGGAAAATTTAAAGGCCGGCGGTAAGGCTGAAAGCCAACAGGCCCTCCCTGCTGGAGTATGGCTTGGTGAGCTGCATGCAGGCCTTCCCCCACCACAGGAATAGCATTATTATTTCGAGCATGCTGGTTATTGTTGACTTGTTGATTTGCACTATTTTCATTTTCTTCCTGATCTCCCAATAAATACGAATGAAGATCCCTGTGCAAAAATTAAGTAAGTGAAACATTTCACTTCCGGTCAGAATAAAACAGCAAAAATATAAGCAAACAAAACAGCAGACATGAGACTTATTTTCTTAATATTTACTACAAAGGTAGAAAACATACACGTAGAATCTACACACAGTATTATTACCAAATGGTCTAAAATGTTGGTGCCTGGTTTAAATTAAACTTCTCTAAATTTAATATTAATGAACTTATAGAATACCTCATAAATTCAATCTACTTTATGTTTTCTTCAGCCAGTATCTGAGAAGAAATCAATAACTGAAAAAAACACATACAACGTACAAAATAGCTACAAGTGTATCTGTAAGTAGTTAGAAGTACAGGATGTTAAGTACACACTTACAGTGTACCAGATTGTAAACATCTTGAGGGTAGGAAAAAAACCAAACTTCTCTTCTTCTCTACAGATGACTACTATGTCTATTGTGACATACAGCTCAACTAAAACCCTCAAGCTATACATCAATTAAGGCAAAAATGAGATTGGGGGATAAAGCAGTTAGAGAAGGATAGAGGCCCAACCAAATATAACCAAACCCGTATTTCACGTTAAGATGGCTACAGGATGCCAAATGTTTTCTGAAAACCTTTTTAATTCCAAATATTCAACTTTTAAATATGTATATAAAGCTTTAAAAAATAAATGCAACATGTTGACTATACGATTGAGAAACCAAATCTTAGAAGAACTCATTTACCAGCTTCTGATCTCTAAACAAAGTAAGTTGGGTTTCTTTTTGCTGCATCAAAATGTTTTTTACCTTGTGTTATACAATATGAAAAAAAATTGGACCAGCAGCAAACCTATAAAAGGGCAAAAACATGTATACATTCTCTATAAAAGGATGCACAAGATAAAAATTTTAAATTTTAGAAGTAAGTATTATACACACCTGCAGATATTGTCTCCTACTAAAACTAATTTGGGGGGGGCAAGGGCAATATACGTAACCTTAACATTTGTACCCCCATAATATGCTAAAATAAATAAAATGGCAAAAAAAAAAAACCCTAATTTTTCTTGAGTGGGGCATGGAACATACTTTTTTCTAGAAAGGTTAGTCAATGGACACTAATGACATGCATGCCCATACTCACAGCAAGTACCCAGCGGTCACAGTCCACGCTCGCACCAGCCCCTTCAGCCACTGCCTCGTGTGTCCCTGTTCAAGTAATGCTGGCAAGACGACCTGAAGCAGAAGCAGCTCAAGGGACAGTTCGCTCACTGGGGCATCACTAAAACAATTACAAAGAGCAAAGATTTATAACGTGAGTCCCATTGTCCATTATAACTATATCATATTAAATATTTAACAGATTACAACAAAACTCCTTAAAGAACCAAATAAACTCACTGCCCTTATTACCTCTCCTCCCATGCTCTCTAGAACTCAGTGAGGCTTTCCCCACAAACTCCACCAAAAGTATTTCTGGTAAGTATCACTAACAACCTTCATCTTGTTAAATTGATGGTCAGGTCTTGATTCTCACCTCATCTGCTATATGAGTAGCATGTTCCACAACTGGTTACTCCTTCCTCTTCAAAACAATTTCTCCCTGAAAAGCTTCCAAGACCCGCTATTTCCTTTGCTCCCCCAACCTGGGTACACTAAAGGGCACTGTCCTCTCTTCTCTCATCTACACTCACTCTCCGGGTAAATGTGACTCTCATGTGACTTTTAATATCACGTTTCTGTACATTTCTAACTCCTACGCAGGCATCTTCCCTAATTCCTAATTTGTGTATTCAAAGTACCAAATCAATATTTCACATCGACTTGTACTAGAATCTTAAATTGAGCATGTTCGATATCAAATTCCCAATCTTCCCTTTAATCCTGCTCCTCCCACAATCATCTCCAACTCAGTAAATGGCAACTCCATTCTTTCAAGTGCTCAAGACAGAAACTTTGATCCTAGACTCCTTTCTTTACACCTCACATCCAAACAGCTACAGAATTCTTTTAACTGTATCTTAACAATATCCTAAACCCTAACCATTTCTTATGGCCTCCACTGGCCACCCTCACCTCTCACCAGGATCACTGCATTGTCCTCCTAGCTGGCTTCATTTCCTGACCTGGCTACTCCGACCCAGTTTCTTCTCATCATAGCAGCCAAAATGATCCTCTTCAAATCTAAGTTAGACCACTCCTTTGCTCAGAGCTTCCAAGAGCTCCCCAACTCACTTAAGTAAAAGCCAAATGGCTTACAACAGCCTATGAGGCTCTCTAGGCTTTCCATGACCTCTGTGACTTCAGGGTCAACTACTTTGCCTTTCCCCTTCTACTGCAGCCAAACCGGCCTCACTGCTGCTCCTCAAAAAGATCTGGGCACTGCTGCACCTACCTTCTGCAATGGGACCCAAATGGCTCACCCCCTCATCACCACTTTCAACGCTTTCCTCAACTGTCACCCTCTCAGGTCTTCACCAGTCACTCTTCCTAAATTGCAAGCTCATCCTCACCACTCTCTTTATCTCCTTTCTCTACTTTATTTTTTCCCCATAGCTCTTATGAACATTTGACATATTATATATATATTATCTCTTTTAATGTCTGTCTCCTCTACTAAAATGTTAGCTCCACCAGAGCAGAGACTTTTTCTTCATTCTGTTTTGTTTACTGTTATGTCCCCAGTGCATAGAAAAGTACCTGGCATATAATGGGCTCAATTTTGTAGAAGAGAAGAATAAACTGAATATCACTATTAATATATAGCACAAAAACTTTGCTAAACCTCTAGGTATAAGTGACTACCACAATTGATTTTTTTCAACAACATACAAAACTAGTATACAGAGCATACTAGTTCTCATTATGACTAGACCCAAATACATACTACATAAAGGTAAAATTTAGAAAACCATCCTCCAAATCTACAACAATCCTAAGTATAGAAAAATAAAGTTTTATTACAAAAGAGTAACAACTTAAAGAGCCATAAGTTGATGCTACATTTTAAATTACTTACTAGCATCTTTTCTACCACTTTAAGAAATCAGGATATACCTATTGGCCAATTTTAATTTAATGAAATACAAATTTACTTTGTATGCAACAATAAATCTTTCATTTTTGAACAATCCTGTTCCTGTGCAAAGCATTAGGATCCAAATGGTATATAATTTCTGCCATGTTGGATGAAACAAATATTTATAAATTAATGTAACAGGTGCTATAAAAAGAGGTAAATATTACACAAATGGAGACAATTTTAAAGGATGGAATGATGATTTACTCTAGTTGGGGAAAATAAAATCTTAATCTGGATTTTGGGAAAGAATATCAAAAGCTTGCCAGTCAAACATGGGGAAGGCCACTGTAAACAGAGAAAGACAAAGAACGGCTGAGTGGATTCTGGGGAGACTCAACGGCAGTACAGCACAGCTGGAGAGAAGAATTAAAGTCAGACAATGCTCGGACAAGATGTTGGAAAGGCAGAGTAAGACTGTGCCAATCCTGTATGTCATTTTAAATGACCTGGATATTGTTATGTAAATTATGGAGGAACTGCTGACAACTTTTAAACCAAGGGGTAAAACAAATTTTTACAAAATCTAGAGGCAGAGATATTAAGGATGGATTATAAGCAGAGAGCAAGAGTAAGGCCTAAACTAAGATAAGTGTCAAATCAAAAGTTGGGTTAGTAAGAGATTTTAAGGAATTAGAATTGACAAGATTAGAAGCAAATATGAAGAAGAAATCCAATTTGCCTGCAACTGCAGTAATGACTGGGAATAATGCAAATCCCTAAGAAAGGGAATGCAGGATGAGTGGTAGAGGTTAGGTTTTCAGGTTACTTAAGTTTTTAAAGCAAAAAAATTTTCCATCTACAAGCCTTGTATCCTATTTTTAATCCATAATTAAATGTGCAACTTTAGCTTCATTCCTCATAATGTGCTTTTCAAAATAAAGATGATGCTACTAATACACGCACATTACGTATGATAAAACATTTCAATGCTCAACAAATGCATACTATATTTACAGAAAAACAAATGTCTTCTATTGGAAAATGTAACTACTAAACTAATGTTTATATGGTCTAGAATATGGCAAAATTTAACTGTCAGATATTTCCAATAATATCTATAAGAAATAAATGTTTTAAATGTTTAATGTAATCTGAATATCAAATCCCTAACAGAATAAATTAGTAAAGCTATTCTGAATTTTTAAAACTTACCTGTAGAGCATGACATTATATGGAAGAAAATTAGGCAGCAGACTCTTAATTATACGTATAGGAAGCCAAAGCATCAGGAGGACAATGGAGCCAAAGACGATCTGCAGTAAGAAACAGTGCATGACACCACTGTAAGAGTCAATCACTCCCATGCAAGATAGGTGGACATCTGAACACACTCCATCAATATGCAGCCCAGGCCTGTATCCACCCAGAGCCTAGGTGTTCCCACTCTACACACTATTCTTGGGTCACTGTGTATAAAAATGCATTTCTGAGATGGCTGCTCCTCTCAATGTAAAGATCTGCCATCTAGGGCACAAAGGCTAAAACAGAAGCCACAAATGATAATCACTACATGGTATGTAAGGAGAGAGCTAAAAACTTAACAACGAAGGAGCAAAAATACATGCAACTTAATGAATCACCTACAACTATCTAAGACATGACCTATGTTAATGGCTATCAAGTTTCCAAAGGGCATAATTTGTTCTTAAAATTTTATTTTAAAAAAACTTAGATTTTAACTAGGTAATTTCTTCTTCCAGATAGGGAAGAAACGCTGGGATGCTTCTATTAAGAATTTAATTTAGAAGGCAGCAATAAGTCTCCATGGGTTCAATGCAAATTAAATGTAATTCAGAGGCCAGACACAGTGGCTCATGCCTATAATCCTAGCACTCTAGGAGGCCGAGGCGGGCGAATCGCTCAAGGTCAGGAGTTCGAAACCAGCCTGAGCAAGAGCAAGACCCCATCTCTATCAAAAATAGAAAGAAATTAATTGGCCAACTAAAAATACATATAGAAAAAATTAGCCGGGCATGGTGGCACATGCCTGTAGTCCCAGCTACTTGGGAGGCTGAGGCAGGATTGCTTGAGCCCAGGAGTCTGAGGTTGCTGTTAGCTAGGCTGACGCCATGGCACTCCAGCCCAGGGAAGA
>CAUYRT010063585.1:0-31419 GCA_963574885.1 Lepilemur ruficaudatus | reverse complement strand
AGCCGGAATGCATCCTTGTGGGTTAGATGTGTTTCCTGTATACAGCAGATACTGGGCTTGTGGATATTTATCCACTTTGCCAGTCTATTTCTTTTCAGAGGACAGTTTAAGTCATTAACATTTATTGAAAGGATTGAAATTTGAGAAAGGTTTACATTCATATTACTGGGTAAAGTCCAGTTGCTTTGTTTTACTCCTTGCGCCATCCTGTAGTTCAAGTTCTAGCTTTGAAACTCTTTGAGAATTTTACTCTGAAGAGTGCCTATTGCCGTGTTCAGTGTGAAAGGCCGTTCCAAGGACTTCCTGTAGGGCTGGTCTAGTCTTTGCAAATTCCATCAGAGAATGCTTGTCTGAGAAAGACTTTATTTCTCCCTTGTACATGAAACTTAATTTTGCCAGATAAAGAATTCTAGGTTGGGCTTTATTCTGTTTTAGAAGATTAAGGATAGGCACCCAGTCCCTTCTGGCTTGTAGGGTTTCAGCTGAGAAATCTGCAGTTAATCGGATAGGCCTGCCTTTGAAGTTTATTTGTTGTTTTTGTGTGGCTGCACGGAGGATTGCTTCTTTTGCATTTAGTTTGTTCAGCCTAATAATCACGTGACGAGGTGATTGCCTTTTCATATTGAGTCTTCCAGGAGTTCTGTGTGCTTCTTGTATCTGAATATTGAGATTTCTGGCTAGGCCTGGCATATTTTCCTCTAGTATTTCATGAAATGAGTTTTCTAGCCCTTGTGAGTGGTCCTCAGCTCCCTCCGGCACCCCTATCAACCGTAGGTTAGGGTTTTTTTACATAATCCCATACTTGTTGTAAACTTCGGTCATGTCTCTTGTTTCTGTATGCCCTTTCTTCCTCTGCTTTGTTGAGGGCATAGAGATAGTCTTCAAGCTCTGAAACTCTTTCCTCAGCATGGTCCATCTGTTCTTAAGACTTTCCATTGAGTTTTGGAGCTCTCTGAATATTTCCTTCATTTCCAGGATTTTTGTTTGATTCTTCTTTATCAATTCAATTTCTTTGGAGAATTTTTCATTCATTTCCTGAATCGTTCTTGTAGTTTCTCTATGTTGGGAATCAATTTTCTCTTCTGTGCCACTGAGTTTTCTAACAATCCATATTTGGAAATCTTCCTCTGTCAGATTAATCGTATCAAGTAGGTTGTTATCAGTTGGTGATGATAGAGAGTTTATTTTTGGAGGCGATTTTTCTGTCTGATTCTTCATGTTTCCTGTGATCTTTTTCTGGTTCTTTCTGATCTGGGTTCTTTGTCAAGGATCGAAGTTGCTGGGACTGGATTATGAACCACAATCTGAAAGGCTGCTTCTATCTTCTTTCAGCCTCTAGCAGGAAAGAGGACTGGAAGGGAAGGTGACCGTCTGTCGACCAGGTTACAGGATGAATGGCCTTCAATAAAGTTTTTATAGTAGAATAGTCAAAGATACCCATTTTTATGGTTTTGTTAATAGATTTTTTACGTTATTTTCTGAAAGGCATATTTTCAAGTATATATAAATTAAAAATCTTTTTTTGAATATCTGTAAGCAGTACATCTCACCTGAGTTATGTCAAAATAGTAAAAAAAGGAGACTTCCAAAAGCATTTTCTATAGATGACAAAATATTAATATTAATTGCATTGACTAGAAATACTAATATCATTTTCATTGAGTTTAAATGTTATATTGAATGTAAACTATTAATATCAATAATTTGATTAGAATTACATTGAACATAACTATTAATATTGACATCTTTACAGTTGCAAAGTTTCTTCCAGGAATGTTACCTTTTCCGTTTATACCTTTGTCCTTATCTTTCATGACTCCCTTTCTCAAATTTTATGCTCTAGTAAGATCAAAGTGCTTTCAGATCTCCACAGTAACTGCATGTTCTCCCTTCTGATTTCCGCTCTGCCTTTAGTTACCATCCTTGCTTTTTGCCCCGCCAGCTCTTTGTCATCCTTCAAGTCGGGCACCACCTCTTCGAGGAAGTCTCACCTGACTCTGCCCCAACCTGAATTCATTATTCCCTCCATTGCACACACACAGTGTTCCCGTGAGCCTTTGTGTCTGTCACTGTATGTTTTGTAATTGCTTATTTTGTAATTATGAGCTCATTAAGGTTTGACAGTAGCCTATTTAATTTTATACTTTCAGCACTTAATACAGTGTCTGGCTTTTAGTAAATTTTTGTTAAATGAATAAATAAGAATCCTTCTGTATAGTTTTATATTTTTCTCCATATAGGTCTTTAAGTTTTATTGCTGTCATGAGGGATTATTTTTTATTGCTAGTATGTGGGAAAGTTATTGATACAGGTCTTCTTTCTCATCTCCTTCCGAAAGTGAACTGTATGTGGTTGCAAGATTGCTGGTGGGATTGGTGGGTGGTTTATTTGTATGGTAATTTTCACAGACTGAGTTAGCTAACAAAGTCAACATTTTGTGTGTCAGGTAAGTTATAAATGAAATACAAGTAAGCTTCTAGGTAGACTAAATCTTTTCAAAGTAGATTAGCACCATGAGCATATCAGAGTGTGTTTGTGTGTGTGTAAAATCATAATGGGAGAGAATGCAACTCCTTCTCATGCTTTGAGGAAGGAATTCAAATTTCTTTTAAATTTCATTTTTTTGTTTGTTTTGTGTAGTTTTGTTCAATTCAGGGTCTAAGAACAAGGAGAGCAAGGAAGTGTGTCTTCTGTATATATATATATATATTATTAACATGCAATAGTGTTTGGCACATAATTGTGCTAAAAATGTGTGAAAAATTGAACAAATTAATAAATAGATGAATCATTACTCTTAAAGTCTTTCCCATTTTCCCCTAGAAAGGTAGTAAACAATACTTATTTTGAAACAAAAAAGTCTTATGCTGGAAACTAAATTTTGTCCCATCCTTACGCCATATCAGAATTGAAAAAAATGCTAAAAGCATATTCTCTAAAATTTAATTCCAGTTTTAGAAGTTTGGCTGTTATAGGTACTTTATTGAGATAGTTGGGAGATGACTCATGTTTTAGTGAGCATGGTCCCTACCCTAGAAGCTGGCCCTTGTTAAACAACCACCTCTGGAGTAGGATGTTCTCATAACTTGTTACAGGGAATATTTGCTTCCCCATCCCACTTTCATTCTCCTTTTTCCTCCTTGGTAATAGAACCCCTGATTCTTATCCGGGCATATGACCACTTGAAAAAAAATTATTCTATGTACTTTGTGGCTTGATAGAACTATATGATACAGTTCTAGCCAAAAGAGAAATGAGTGTTAATGTTCCATTGTAGTTTCTGGGGAAAGCTTAACAAACAGATGGTGCATACCTTTTGCCCTTTTTTTTCAACTCTTTTTCCAACTTGCTATCTGGAATTTTGATGGAATAGCAGGTGCTCTGGTCATCACATTGGGTCATGACAAGGAGCTTGGTAGTGCAATGGGAGGTGCCTGGGTTGCTATACCAGCCTTGACTGCCTTAGTCTGACTTAGTTTAGTTGACAGAGATGTAACCTTTCATCTTGTTTAAGCCATGATGTCCCAGACCTAATCCTGACACACTATCCTACTGCAGGTCACTGCTAAGATCTGAGGACATCATTGTCCATCTGAAGATTGATCTTTATGTTCTCTTATTTATTCAGCCTTGTTGAATCAGCAACTCTCATCCTGAACTTCGGTGCCAGGGTTTGATGTTGGCTTTGTTCTGAAAATGATTGATCTGAGAATTTTTACTGAATTGTCTACAGTCATACTGGGATAACACAGAATATTCATCAACAATTTTGGGGAAAATAGCTGGATTCTAAATTCCGGAATGTTAGCATCATCCTGGTCTCATAAAGACTAGAACCCTTTTATGGCACCTGAGTGTATTTGGCTTTTCTTTCCACACAGTCTGCAGATGGGGAAGCAGCTTTTTAGGGGCTTTGGGAAGATAGGCACATCCTATTATGTAATGCTCAATGTGGACATTTGATGCTCAGGGGCTTTTTGGGCCTCACACCTGGTGAGAAAGCCAATCTATAAGTCACTGCTGAGCAGGAGGAGAGATTTTATTACCTCTCGTTCTTTTTAACTGAACCTTATTTTTTAAATAATCATTGTAGTGGCTTGTATAGTCTTCCTCACAAAGACAAAGCATTAGCTGTTTTTTGTTTTAGGGTAAATATTGAACTGAAGGATATCTACATCTAAAATGACTCATCCATGGAAGCCAGAAATTGGGGATGGTGAGGAATTTGTATGTCCTGTAAGCTGAGCTGTGGATTTTTCCTGGATCTGTGTCAGCCTGCAGACCTAGGATCCACCTTGACCTTCCAAATAGGGTGGCTTTTGTAGATGAGAGTAGAGAACATCAGAGAAATGAAGGGGGACATTTCATTTCCTATGGCAGCCATGGTGGTGACTGTTGGGACATATTCTGTCTCTGTGAAGATTGTGGTATTGTCAGCCTTTCGTAGCCTATAAAAGTCATTTGTGATTTCTCAGAGACTTGGTGTCCTGGTTAGGGCATGTTCTAAGGGCTGTCAGATGAATGAAAGGTGACCATGATAAAGAAGAGCCAGGAAAATGGATCTTAAAATGAAATACCCATCCAGAACTGATGATAATCCGTTTGCTTTCTAGAATTGGTTTCCTAAAAGAGGCACCACAAAGATCTGGGTCAATTTTATGAGTAAAAGATCCAAATAGCTAGGAGGGGTTCCCATTTATGGGAATTGCCAATACCAGATTATCAGGACTGGGTGTTAGGCGTGGACAGATCTTCTGTCTTTCACAGTCCCTCTTCATGTGCACCTGATCTGTATCATCAACCTGAAAGTCTTTACAGGTTTCTTTCTGCCCGGATGGAGATTATTCCTTGAAATCCCATACAAACGCTCACTGGAGAGCTTTAAAGTTGTGTTAAGTACTTTGCTTAGTGGAAAGCTCTTTTTTTGTTGATGAGGCTGAAAAGGTAAAGTTAAAATTGAAAGCTGTATTATCTGTGACTAGATGATAAGCTTTTTGGAAGCATATTGGTACAAAGGAATTCTAGGATCTAGTGTCCTAGAATTCTAGCAATTCTAGTGTCCACTTTGCCTCTGACTATAAGACCTGTGTTAGACCAGTTTGAGAAGTTAGAGTCCTGGATATTGTAAGTACAGTGATAGGGTTGGTATGTTACCTTTATTTCACCAACACAATGATTATTAGAATACTTAGAGTTCTATAAAAAAAAGACTCTTATTTCTAAGGGAACTCCTGAGGTGATTTCCTAAAATAAGGAATTCTTTATTTCTTAGTCTCGGCTTTCATATCTTGAAACATTGTCAACATATCAAATATTAGTATACCAAATATACAATATTTATTGAGCATTGGTTTTTGTTCTGGGGAACTTAAGGACAGCCAAGAAACCTAGTGGAAGTAGTGGAAAGAGCTTTACTATTTAATAAGTAACTACTTTATTAGGATAGTAGTGTTAGCTGTGATCTGAGGGGTCTTGGTGTCTAGCCATGAACTGGCTGTGTGGCCCTGGGTCAGAACATTGAGCTTCTCTAGAGTGAAGGTTCTTCATAGTTGTATGACATGAGGGTTAGAAAGAATGATGTCTGTGGTTCCAACTTTTGAGATCCCTGAATATTTTCTCTTAGATGCAGTCTGAGAAGGTCTTTGCCCTCAAGAAAATCTAGCTTTTTTCAAGATTGCCTTCCTTATGTTTGGTTCAGTTCTAAAAGTAACATGTGCTTGTTATTTACAAAGGAAAATTCAGCTGCAGAAATATATTATGCAGAAAGAAAAAGTCTCCTTTAATCACACCTTCTGAGAGATCATCATTTCTAAAACAGGTATACAATTGTCTTGACTCATTTCTGTGATAAATTAGTCTTTTTCTGATATGTATATATATTTATATATCTTATCTACATGTACTTTGTACTAAAATTTGCCTTTTTAATGTAACAATTGAGATAATGGGGATCTTTCTCTGTCAGTACATATGGCCCTACCTAGTTTTTTAAATGGTCTCACAGAATCTCACTAATTGAATATTATGGTTTACCAAAACACATTTGGGCCAAATGGTCAAGTGTTAAATCATACTTGGCTGAAGTTAAGGCTAAATATTACTGTTGTAAAATGGACTTCTGAAATATAAGAAACATATCAAAAAACTTATTAAAATTTTATTGTGAAAGTTTTTAGTAGGCAGATTTAGATAATAAACAGGCATGCTGATTTCTCACTGTCAGCTGTTAAATTATTCCCGTAGTCAGTATACATTATGCTACACATTTGTAATACCAAATAGATACTATTAATAGCTTTTAAGTGAGGCGGGTAGAGGAGCAAGGTATTGCTTGGTTAGCTTTGTTAGAATAGAGTACTGCTGATGGCAATGTTGTCTTTCAGCAGTTAAGCTTATTGTCTTCTCAAATAGTAACTGACTAGGTAAAGACTGTCAGTTCATCAACCCCTACCTTTGGAGACTGCTTAGATGGTCGTGTGTTTCATTGAAGCAACCCAAATATCGAAGCATCGTGCACTGCTTCAAGCATTCTTTTTGAATATTTTCAAAAGCACACTTAAGATTGAACTGTTGCTGCTTCACACAATTATTTGATTAAAAAAATCTCTCATTGATTTTGGCTCTAAACATGTGGCAATAGAGCAGTTGTAGTTGACTTTTAAAATATAACAAAATTTTCTCAACGTCTCCTGTATCTCAGCTTTCATCGTGTGTGTTCCAGCTTCAGCATTGTTGCTAGAGTAGAACAATGTGAGACTTCTTATCGTGTGAGGAAAATATGAACTCTCAGTGCACATCAGTTTTGCTACCTCCCCCTACCTAGCTTAAGCAGATTCTGGTGAATAAATGACCTTTATGATAAGTAACCATCGGATTTAGTAGGCCTGCTATTTTGGTATTCTGATCAGCAAGTAGAATATTATGGGATTTTTGTTGTTGAAGCAGGCTGCGTAACAGCACTAGCTGCTCTTCCATCTTGTTTAAGGACATTGTGTAAGTACACAGCAAAGTGGTTCTGCAGTCTCGTGTAAGTCTAAATTAGTCTTTAGTTGAAGAGGAGGGAAGAAAGTGCTAGACTGCCTCTGTGCTCTCTAGTTCTGTTCATTTCACTGTGTTGTCATTACTTTTTGAACACACAGCTGGTGAGTGCTTATGACTCCTAAGACACACACCTCACCATGTTTGTTCCATTGTCAACAACAGCTGGCCATCACTGTTCTTTGCTGGTTTTCTGTTCTCTACGACTTCAGTCAGATTCACCATGTTAGTGTGAGAGACCGGGAACTCTTCTGGCAAGCAAATAAAGCTCCATCAGAATTGAATGCTCTGTGAACACCCTATGTATGCTGTCTTACTTAAAGTAGGTCTCTGGTTGTTCATGCATGTCCAAATGTCTGATGTGTAAGATACAAAAGCAGCAAGTTTGGTAATACCAGCATTCTTTTCATGCACTTTACAATATAATTCAGAAAGAAGAATTTTGGTAACATGTTTTCCAGAAGGACTTTTGGTTCTAGGATTCATAGTTGCAACAAGTTTGAGCACTCTTGTGTAATCAGTGAGAGAATTAGAGAGGTTGGTATTCCATGTAGTCATTTTACCAAATTTATTATTTAAAATTAGCCCCTATATGCTCTATTTATGAGAATTTTTTTAAAAAGCAACCTTTAAATTTTATTGTTTTGAGGTTTTATTACTGAGAACACAACATGTTTTATTTAGGTATCTCATTTTCTCTTTTTTTTCTTTATGTGTATAATTTATTTTGTGTGCATCAAAAAAGACTTCATGGATGTCATTGTTTATGATTTTATAGTTTTTCCTATTCTTGAAATTTTGACATGACAGAATAACAAAACCCATGTTTGATGACTCCAATATCTTAATCTCTGTGGATCTTTCTATATTGTCTGTCATTTCTTTTTTCGTTTCTCTTGATTTTCTATTATTTTCGTCTCATCTCTTGGTATGCCTGATAGTTCTTAATGATTTTTAGATGTTGGATATAAAAAAATTATACAGATCATTTTAGGCTATTTATAGTGTCATTTTTCTCCAGAAAGGATTTACTTTTGCTTGTAGGCAGAATTAGTGATTGAACTGATTGACAGCTGGGCCTCAGAATTTGTGAGGGCTGGGCAATTCCTAGTTTACCCCTTCTTCTAAGACGCAGGCATCAGGGGTCCCACCTGAAAGCCTTCATCTTCCAAGACTCTTCCTCATTCATTTGTCTACCCAGTGCTGGAGACTAGCAGAGCTCTCTTCAGCTTTTCAACCTCCCTGCTGGGTTGTTACTTTATGCTCAGCTTTTCAGCCTCTCAACACCACTTTTTGAAAATTGACAAATGCCTCAAGGGGAAAAACAGTCCTAAATATTAGCCTAACCTCCTTGTGTGCTTGTTTTCTCTCTGGGAACTTTGTTGTTCAGGTCCTCACTGCCTTGGTAGCTCTCTGATGTCTTGAGATAGATTTTGGGGAGGGGAGCCTGGTTCTTCTAGTTCTCAGCAAGAAGATTGGTATACAACAAGCTAGTCAGTCATTTTTGGAGTCTTAACTTATATTTGAACGTGAATATTCAGATATGAAAAATAAATGTATATAGCATACCTTATTTGCATTGCTGAATCTTGTGCTGGTTATATATGATAGGAATCTTTATAATATAGAAGTTCAGGAATGCCAGAAATAACATTGAATAAAGCATTCATCTATTTGGCTAATTTTTAAAAATCTGCCAGATTGATTTTTAATTCTTACATGTATTTATTTCATATATATAAGCCATCATATTTCTTATATTCTCGCCTTTTCCTGCTTTTCTATTGGGTTGCTTTATTCTGATTGATTGGTAGAAGCTCTTTGTATCTTAGAAATATTAACTCTTTGCTTATAATATGTGCTACAGATGTTTCTTCTCAGGGTGTCATCTTTTGAATCTATCATTTATGTCATACAAAAGATTTTCATTTTTATGTATTTCTTGCAGTGGTTAAAATATGCCGTCTTTAAGATGATAAAAAATTCAGCCCTGCTTTCTTGTGATAGTGTTACAATTTCCTTTTTTTTCTTAATATCTAAATCTTTGGTCCATAGAGAATATGTTTTTGAGTATGAGAAATGAGATATAGCGATCTAGCTTAATTTTCCACATGGCCAGCCAGTTGCTTTTACACTATTAAATAATCTATTTCTCCAAGATATCATGTGCTACTTCTTATGATAGAGTCTGTTAGACTCTCTTATGTTCCACTGATCTATTTTTTTTTTCACCAGTGGCTATCCATTTCATTTATTAAGGCTTTTGGATGCAGTTTTATAATCAGTAAGAACTTCATCCTAAAAAAAAAATCTTAGTTCCACAAGTTTCTTTAAGTGTATTTTAATAATTGGGGTAAGTTAAAGCCTTTTGAGATTTGAATTAAATGTTGAATTTTTAGATTTAATTAGGTAAAATTGGTATCTTCATACTACTGAGTTTTCCATCTCCTTTGGTAAGTTTTATTTCAAAAATAATTTCTTTTAATAAATGTTTATTCCTGGTTCATTCTTAGGGATTTTCTGTATGCTACTGCTATTAGGAATGGGATATTTTCTTCCATTTTGTTTTCTAACTGGAGAGAGCTGTTTATTATTCAGCGTAAATTTTGTAATTGGGCCACCTTTCTGAATCTTTTTTCACTCATTCTTTTGGGTTTTTCAGGCACACAAATACATTTTTTCAAATTATCATGTTATTGTTTCCTCCTTTCCAGTGTTGATACTTCTTAATTCATTCTTGTTTCTAATTGCACTGGCTCCCCTTTAAAAAATATTAGACAAGAGTGGTATTAGTTTATATTTTTAAGCATAATCTTAACTTTCAGTTATTTATAAGAAGATTGGTGTGTTTATTTCTTTAATTAAAAAAAAAAAACCTATTGGTTCTTTTCAGCAGCTTCTCTGTGTTGTACTTTTTCCCCCCTAACTTTATAAAACAACCAACTATTTCTTTTCCTTCTTGTTTTAGTAATGAAAGTATTTGAGACCTTAACTTCGTCTCTGAGAACACATTTTATGCATCTCTTATGGGTTGATTTGTATTAATTTATTACTCTTTTCTATATTCCAGTTCCACAGTTTGAGTTCTGTTTTGTTCTGATCAAAAAATCATATAGGAAGGAATTTTAAAATTTCTAAATATTTTTTGGTTATTTTTACTTTTCTGATTAATTTCTGTTTACTTCCATTATCACCAGTGAATATGGTTTGTATGGCTGCTACATTTTAGAATTTATTGATTTTTTTTTTGTGGCTTATAGTCTTTCTAAAAATTAATGGTGCCTGGATATTTATAAAGTAAGTGCACACACATATAATTACAATGCACACATGCACACATACACGTATGTATCCACATATACATATGAGATCTTGTTATTCAGAGCCTTCATACCATGAGTTTTGAGGATCAAATTGATTTATTAATACCAATGATTAAGCATTAAGTGAATTTACCCTTTTTTCTTGGTCCTTTTGCCTTGCATTTGATCTTGTCCATTGTTAATATTGTGATATTTGTGTTTTGGAATTTTGGAAATTGTCAAGTTGGAGGTAGGTTCTACTTTTATCTTTGTCCTCTTTATTTTTGAGTTCTTCTTTTCCCCCCTCTGTTAATTTAGAAGCAAAGAATAAATTCTATAGTTAGATCACCTGAGAGGTACCAGAGAAGGAAGAAGTGGGCCTGTACTTGAGTCTGGAAATATAAATAGAATATGAATGGTGTCTTAGTCCATTTTCTGTTGCTTATAACAGAATACCTGAAACTGAGTAATTTATAAGAAAAAGACTTTATTTCTTACAGTTATGGAGGCTGAGAAGTCCAAGGTCAAGGCGCCACATCTCGTGAGGGCCTTCTTGCTGGTGGGGACTCTGCAGGGTTTGAAGGCGGCACGCAGGGCATCACACAGCAATGGGGCTGAGTGTGCCAACTCAGATCATCCTCTTCTCTTAAAGCCTCCAGTCCCACGCCTATGATTACCTGTTAATCCATTAATTCACCTTTTAAAGGCCTCACCTCTCAATACTGCCACATTGAGGGTTAAATTTCAACATGAGTTTTGGAGGAGACAAATATTCAAACCATGGATAGAGGTGTGTGGGTCTATAGACAGGGGATGGGATTAAAAAAATAAGAATGAAAATAAGATGAAGTAGAAAGCGCATATGGAATGTGAAAAGAAACTGACTTTGGAGCAGAAAGTCTGAAGAAATAGAAAGTAAATGTGAGTTAATGAAGTGGGACCACAGTTTGGAGAATCCTGAAAGCTAGGCTATATGTACACGTTTACAAAGTCAGCCTGTGACAAAGTTTGCTGCATGGGATCATCTCTGGTGCTTGTTTATGTTGCTCTCACATGTTCATATTCCCTTATTCCAAGAGCTCAGAGCAGTACACCATGATTTACACTATGATCTAATGCACATTCTTTGAGTTTTATTTTGTGTTTGACATTCTGCCTCAGTGATGTTTAAAGTGATAGTAGAGGTGGGTAACCTTACCTAAGACATTTTAAGTCTGTTAAGTTGTGGATCAGTCTAGCAGTCCCTTCCTTCAGTACCCTTCTTCCCCTTCCTCTTCTGCCTTGCCTACTACCAAAACTATATATATAAGTCTCCTCGCATACACTAAGCAGATGAGATGGAAATATGCCAAACATGAGTAAATGGCCATGTCTGCAGGCCTGAACTATTTAGTTGTTCCTCAAGAAGCACGTGGGATGGTGGCTTACTGAGAATTGAATGAATTTACAATGAATGTGGTTGCCAACGATTTTTTTTTGAGTGCCCACCGTGCACAGATCTCTAGGGTAAAGGGTGAAATCCAGGACCTTTGCAATGTGGTGTCACTGAATTTGAGAATGTTACCTCTTCAGAAATGACACTTTAGCTCCAGAAAAGAACGTAGAGAACTGAGGGTTTTCCTTTGGGTTTTGCATAAACATACATATTATTTTTTTCTATTCCTAGGGGATTCCTTCTCCCAGTTCCGGTTTGCTGAGGAGAAAGAATGGGATGGTGAAGCATCATGTCCAAAACAGGTAAGATGAAAGTTTGTCTAGGATGAGGACTGGCCCCTCTCAAGGCTGACACCTTTTGCATCCTTGTTGAGATAGAGTCTTCCTGTGGAAAAGAGTAGTAATTCATGTCCAGTCTATTCTCAGTTACCTAAATTGTTCAGAACATTTTCAGAGGGCTAAAATTATACAATTCCTTGAAGCCAGAGTTCACCTGTCTACCTGGTCACCTGTGTGTATTACTCATGTGGACTGGGTCGTGAGGTAGAAATGCAACAGTCATGATTTTGACAAAGTGGACGACTTTGCCATTTGGCTTTCCTCCTTTAGCCACTCTGTGACAATTCCCTTAGAGCTGAAAATTAACCTTTTCTCCCTTGCTGTTTTTGGTGTTAGCTGAGAAAACCCTTAACCTTATAGCTTTACATAACTCTTCTCCTACGATTAGGAGAATAAAGGTATAAAATAGGGACAGATATTATAGAAGTTTTTCAGTGAATCCATGAATTCCAAATGCTTTATTTGCTTTGTGTTTATTCCATATTTTCTTCCTAAGAAGTTTTGATTATTTTCCGAGAAGGATTTCACTGATTCTTACCATATAAGAGATGACAGATATTCTCCTCTTTATAAAATATATGGAGAGTTAATGGTGGCTTGTCACATGCTCCCCAGCTGCAGGGCTAGAGCATAGCATTTGATAAAATGATTAGACAGTCTGCCCACAGCATCAGAGAGGTGCCTGAAACAGCAGGCCAGAAGCCCAGGGGTGAGGCGCTCTCCTCTCTGTTCTGCTACCAGATCAGCAAACATGCTGTAGGTGGCTCATTTGATCTCTGAGCTGGTTTTATGCTCAGTTGTTTGGGGTGGATGTTGATGCGTACAGATCATGGAGAGGGGAATCACTTGTAAGATGACTGCCTGGCACTTTACAAAGAGTATGTTATCTGTAATGTAGAAAAAGTTGAGGAAAATAATTGTTGGCCAGGCTTGGTAGCTTGTGCCTGTTATCCTAGCACTTTGGGAGGCCAAGGTGGGAGGACTGTGTAAGGTCAGGAGTTCAAGACCAGCTTGAGCAACATAGTGAGACCCCTGTCTCTCCAAAACATAGAAAAATTAGCAAGACATGGTGTTGCATGCCTGTAGTCCCAGCTACTCAGAAGGCTGAGGTGGGAGAATTACTTGAGCCCAGGAGTTTGAGGTTGCAGTAAGCTATGATCATGCCACTGCACTCTAGCCTGGGTGACAGAGCAAGATTCTGTCTCCAAAAAAAAAAAAGAAAAGAAAAGAACAAAGAACAAGTTTGTCTTTGCCTTAGCGTGAGTCTGTTTGGGCATATGCCTGAGGTCCTGTTTAGAACTGTAGGACAAGTTGAAAACAGACAAACTGAGATGGTTGAGGAATACAGTGAAAGCCAAACAATTCTCATTTCAACTCCTTTTGAACCTTATTGGCTATCAGAGAATATTGCAAAGATCTTGAGAGTTTCAAATAATTCTAAGCTTCTTAATTCATCAAAACAGGGCGCATTTGTTATTTACTGGACATTTTATTAGAGCTTATTCAGAATGAATAAGACAGAGAGCAATGCCTGTTCATTGCTCTAGGCCCCGGAGCATAATGGCTGAGTTTTAATATGGTAGATGCTCAGGAGATACTTATATAATAAGTGAAAAAGAACGCCACGTAAAATAAGTGGTGTGATAAATGAGCTAGTGTAATTACTGTGGGAGACAACTACTTTGGGCTGGAAATGATTAAGAACAGTACCATGGGGATAGATCATTTGAATGGACCTTGGTACAGGTGTGATTCTGGCAGGTACTGTCTGGGGGGAACACCATGAGAGTGATGAGATCAGAAAAACCAGGTTGAGCTCAGAGAAGGGTATGGCTGGAGTGTAGCAGTTCCAGGGGAGTAGGTCTGGGCTAGTTAGTACCTATGGTTTGATCATCTTTCTTTTCAGAGAAAGAACTCTGTGCAGGGGTGGGGAACATGTGGCATTCTCATTTCAAGATTGTTTTTTTTTTAAGCACCAAAGGAGGCAAGAAAAGCTTCATCTTTCTTTGTTATACCCCTTTTAATAAAAGGATTTGTTCCATAAATTTGGATTCAACCAAAAGGTTGCACTTAAGGACCTAGAAGGCCGCATGTGGTCCTAAGGCTGCAGGTTCCCCAACCCTGGGAGACACAGACCTGATGTGAATCCTAGTTCTGTGACTCAGGCAAACTTCGTTCCTCCTCTCTTTTCTCATCTGTAAAAATGGAGCTAATAATAAAATGTAATGTGGAATGAAATAAATAATAAATGAAATAGATAATAAATGTAAAGCCCTTTAGTGCAGTTCCTGACACATATGAAACACTCAAAATGAGCTGTTATTACTACTGTTATTTGTTAACTAAGTTTTGTTTAGCAAGACCATGGGAATGGTTAGATTTGACCTGAGCAATACTGGCAAGGAGGGGAGGGATTGAACAGCTGGGCTGAGAGGCTGGAGGCAGGGAAACCAGGTAGGAGGACGTTGCGTTGGGCTAACGGGAAAGCGTGAGAGCCTGGCTCGACGCAGGCAGCGAGGGTGGAAGAGGGTCTGTGGGTGGGTAGGGGGACTGTGGCCGGTGGCCAGATGTGAGAGCCAAGGACAGGGAAGATGTGCTATGGTGCTCAGCTTTCCAGCCTGAGTCTCCGGGAGGGTGGTGATGCTGTTAATGGAATAGAAGAGTCGAAAGAAGCTAAGTTTGATTTTGAGATTGAGGTATTGGTAGAACACATCTAAAACTGAATTGATCATTTCCCCATCAAAGGTATTTCCTGTCTCACTTAACTCCTCACTAAATTTTCTTTCTTTTCTTTTCTTTTCAACATTTCAGTGTCAATACTCATAAATTTTCTTTTTTCTTGTTTTACTTGAGAGAGAAAAAGGCCAGGAATTGTGTGTGTGTGTGTATTTCTGTATATATTAATAGATGTTATTCCTTGACCAGTGACTGAAGAAATAGAGGAAATAATGGGACATGTTGGAACCCTGGCAGGACAGGGACCCAGCACCACGGCTGTGGCCTGCGTTGGTTGCTCTGCGGCTGGCGCGAGGGTGGGTGAAGGGGACGTAGCGGCAGTCAGGGTGCTGTGCCGTGGCCGTCGGCCTATCGTACCATGGGGCTTTGGTCTCTTGGATCCGTGAGTGGGATTTTCACATCTTTTCTATGGACAGTGTGGGGACCATGTCAGGAAGGAATGGGTGGCAAGAGAACTTCTTTGGGTGAAAAAATAGATCTATTATTTTTTAAATGGCCTGAAGCTTTCTTTATTCCATGTTTGATTTCTGTTGACACAGTGACTTACTGATTCAGTAGACCTTCCTTGAGCAACTGCTGAGCGCTGGGTGATGTGCAGTGGTTCCTGAGGGCCTGGCTTTTGGAGGCGTAGACTCTCAGACCCTCTGGTCCAGAGAGTCTAGTTCTGTGAGCGAGGCTTGAGAATCTGTGTCTTCAACAGCTGCCCTGCTAATTCCAAAGTGCCGCCCAGCGTGGGCACTGCCACCACGCAGCATGCACGCGGTTCCCAAATGTGTATCAACAGGGAATGCTGCAGATTCTGGGGAGGGGGTCATGGTCTGATTAAAGGCTGTTTTTTTGTTGTTGTTGTTGTTGTTTTTTGAGTTGCGAAGGAGAGTTTATAACGGGTTCTTTTCTCACCAGTGTGCCTTTACACAGAGATTGAGACACAGAATCTGAAATTCCTGGTCAGAGAGGAACTTTCAGGACTACAGATTCTCACCACCCAGATAGGGTCCTGTGCACACTGGCAGCAGAGAAGTGGGGTACAGGGACTTTGTTCTAACAGTCAAAGTTAGCTTCCCTCTCCAAGCTCTGGGGATACAGGAAAGAGGGCATCAGGGCATCCCCCTGCTCTCTGCCTCTTTCCTGCATGACATCCTCCGTGGGTGTCGTCTGCTCCTGTCAGTGGCCAGGCATTTAAAGGCCAGGTAGCCTGCTCCAGCTGCAAGTGACCATCAGGGTTGGCCAGGTGGATGTGGGGGCTGGGTTTCCCAGGCAAGAATAACCCCCCCAGTTATTTTAAAACCTCTAGAAAGAAGCTAAATCATAGTTGTTATTCCTACTAAACCTATTTTTTAAATTCACACTCAAGTTTTATAAGCAGTTCTCTTCAGCTAACTTTAAGGCCTTCAGCTCTGGCCCTTAATGGGACCAAAAGAAAGAAAGTCTTCTTACACAGTGGCATTAGTTGGGAGGTTCTCGGCCACAGGACTCCTGCAAGAAGACGGGGAGACACCACTATGGTTTGAAGTGTTGCAAGGGCATTGTGGAGGTGGTGCAGTGTCAGCTGGGGACTAGATTATGGGTGGGAATCAGGAATGTGGGAGAAGAAGACAGTTGAGTAGGGGACACAGCTGAGCTTCATTCAGAGCACAGCTCATGCCCACAGCCAGCCATTCCCTGTATCTGGTCTCACAAACTTTCCCTTGTTTGTAATATTCCTTGTAGTCATGTTGCACGTGATATAAAAGAGGGCAGTGGAAATTTGGACACTTTCAGCTAGATCCCAGCACATCTCAACAGCCCCTCTCTAGAGAGCTAAGAGAGGACGTGGGACTGGTGGCCAGGAGTTGCAGAGGTCAAGTTCTCCCTCTTTTATAGATTGAGAGAAGGGGATCTACACAGTGTTACTTTGCAGACACTTGGCAGTGGGAATGGTGAGATTTCCTGCTCATAATGTGGTGACTTCTCCGTGGGTGAAACATTCAGGATCACCACTTTCTAGTGGGTTGAGAGGGATTTCCCAAACTTGAGAACAAAGACTTGGCCATGCTGTTCTTGATCATAGCATTTAACGTGCTGTGTTCAGGACTAAGGAATGGCCTGAACACATATTGAATTTCCCATGTTCTTATCAGGGCTTTGCTACCATCCATCCTGTTCCTTAAATACAGCATATTTTTTAGATATAAAATCCCTTTTTCCAGAGCAAGTGGTCATATTTGGTGCTGCCACATTGCTCATCTAAGAGCTAGCCATCTCAGGACAACTTCAGAAGGCCAGTTGGAAAGCCAGATCCTTCCTGTCAGTCCCCATGTCCCCTTGTTGTGTGACTTAGTGGTTAGAGTGGGTCTGGATTTAGTGGCAGAGCTCTGCTTCAGCCCACCGGGAATGTGTCTCCAACTCTAGTCATTATAAACCCATCTACCTGAGACATTCCTGCATTGAAGTAGAGATTAAACTAGATCACCACTGGATTTTCTTCAACTTGAAGGCAGTGATTATAGGATGGTGGTCCTTGCTGGGCCTGTGACAGTCCTTGGCAGACTAGGAGGCCGGTGGTATTTGCCTCTGTATGTAACATCATTGTGACCACCTTTTAGTTTTTTGCTCCCCATGAGTGGCCAGGACACCTAGCAGCAGCTGTTAGGGACCATGGGATTACCTGGGATGTTTTCTCACATAGCGGCAATTTGTGAGGTCCGTGCATTGACATGACTTCGCTTCTGTGAATGGGAAAAGAGTCAAAGGAAGCTTTTAGGGTGGGCCTCACACAGAGTGCAGCTGGCTAGAGGCTAAGCTTCCATTCTCTGCTTTCTACTTCAAAGAGAAGCATTTGGAGACACCTGGGGGTCAGCCGCATTTCACCATCTAACAGCCCTTCCTTCTTCTCCCTAAGGCCAGCAGTCTGAATATAGGGGTGATATCCACTTAGACTTTATTCAAGGCTTATTTTTCTTTCCGCTTGCCGGTAATTGCAAAGGCCTCCCAGTTTGCAGGTTGCTGAGCAACCTTGATGTGCGGGTGCCCACTGCCCTGCTGCTTTCCAGCAGTGTGCGCCGCGGCTCAAGAAGGTAGTTCTGGTTTTGTTGATTTTAATGTGGAGCTGATAGAAACTACAGCACATCAAGTGTGATTTATGATCTGACTGACTCCCAGCCCAAAGTAACTCCAGTGGATGATTTATTTACAGTTACTTTCTTTCATCTTCTGCTGTTTTATTTCCAAAAGGTCATACTTAATCATCACCTGGTATTTTGTCTTTTTTAAAATATATATATAGGATTCAGCACTTTACGTGGATAGTGAGTCATTGGTTCGAGCCCTTCAAGAACTGCCTCTGTCTCTGCGACTCAACGTTGCTGCCGAGTTGGTTCAGGTAAAAACCCTGAAGGCTTCTTTAAGCTGGTGTGGATTAGGGCAGGAGAAGAAAAAGAGGGGAAAACCTCCCTCTGCAGGAGGTCTCAGACTCAGCTTTTCATAAAGCCGAGGGTTTTGTATCAAGGCAGCCCTTTGTAAAGTTTAAAGGAGAATGCAATCATTTTTAAGTTACTCTTTTCAATTTTATATTTGAAAGATTTTAAAGGATCACATGTAATGGAATTGAATGAAATGTAAAAATATAAAGTCTGGCTATTATTTTACTCAAAATATTCCTGTGCCAGACTGTGTCAGGCACTAGGAACACAGTGGTGAGTAGACAGACGTGGTTCCTGCCTTCCTGGAGTTTACACCATTGGGAAAGATGGACATCAATCAAATCAATCACATAGTAATACAAACATACACAAATGGCAGTAAGTCTATTACAGTGAAGTACGGTACGTCATGAGAGTAGACCAGGGTCTTCTGTGGTGTGGTTAGGAGCAACTTTCCCGAAGGAGTAACGGGTAAGCTGAGGTGTCTAAAGTAGAACAACATTTGAACTGGAACTTAAAGGAGAGGCACCCAGTCAGATCTACATTAACAAAAACGATGGTGATGATGGAGAGCAGACTGTGGGACTGCAGTGTGGGGGGCAGTCTGTGCACACACGAGCAGAACAGATGAGGAACGTCAGGGGCCAGCACAGGCTCCAGGTGGGTAGCACTGTAGCTGGGACTAGGGTAGTGACGGTGGAGATGGCAGAGAGGTGGACTTTACTGAGAAGCATTTCAAAGGTACAATTAACAGGGATTTGGTAATATATTATTGAACATGGAGAGAGAGCAGTCAAGGAAGAATTCAAGGTTTTCCAGCTTATACAACTCAATGGTAGAGAGTATCAGGAAGGGTAAGGTTTGAACATGATGAGTTTGTGCCTCTGAGCTACCCAAGTGGAACTATCCATCAATTGGATGTAAAAATCTGTAGTTCAGAGTTAAGGCTAAAAACAAAAATTTGGGAGTTAGCAGGATGAGGTGTGGCAATTGATGAACTAAGAGACGAGGAGACCCAAGGACTATATGTACCATGAAGGACTTCAAAATTTAATTGTGGCTCGATTGAGTTAACAAAAAGACCATAGCAACTAAAATGATAGGCTTCCTTCTGTGGCAGAATGTGATGCTCGGCTTGAGCATAGCGATGAATTGGTCCCCCCCAACCCCCAGTTGCTGTTTCCACTGCACTTATGAGCCTGAAATTCAGAACAACAGGCAGAGTTCAGGGCTAGAGGAGGACAGGTAGGGACAAGAGAAAAAACTAGAAAGGATTGCATTTGCCTCTGATGGGGGATAGCCCCAGAGGTTCTTTAGACGTGTTTCGGGGTGTTTGGGAGCATGCTGCCAGCCTTTCCTGCTGGGTGTCCAGTGATGTCCAGAGTTCTGAAGTGCTTGGTTTGAGCCACACCATGAGGAACGCTGAGAGAAAGGCTCCGGGACTCAGGAGAGAGAGGAAGTGTGTGAGCCTTTGAACGTGAAGGATGTTATGTCAGCAGCAGGCATTACAGTAAAGGTATAAAATAATTATAGTGGCTTTGAAAACCTGGCTAACTCATTTGTAAAATCTGCCCCCACCCCTACCATGCTGTGCAGCAGTTACTCTCAAGCTTGTTAGCACATTAGAGTCACTGGGGAGGTTGACGATGACAGACACCCACTCCAGACCAGTGAAATGACTCTAGAGGACCACAACCCAGCTTTATTCCAGTTTATGTATAGAGCCGTATTGTCTTACATACCTGTTCAGGGCGCTTATTTATGTGAAACTCAGGGGTCAGGACCCCCAGTAGAGGTTGCACCTCATTCTGAACCTGCCCACTGTGAGGCTGTGCTGGTCCAGGGAGCCTTCCCCCGACAGCAGAGATTCTCAGCCTTAGAGTATAACCTTACGTTGCAGTCACTTGGGGAGTTCTTAAACTTTTATTAATGTGCAACATAGATACAGGAACGTGCACACGTAAGTATTTATAACCCATGGAAGCAGCACCCATCTCAAGGCTCAGAATATTGCAGATATTCACGTCTCATTACAGATTTAAGTGAAAATTCAAAAAGGCCCATGGTACTGTCAGTTCGTAGCCCAGTGCTAGAAAGACATGGGCCTTTTAATTCCAACTCCAAGCTAGTTAGCCTAAGACCGAGGTGGGGAGAGGAGGCGGCGCGGTGCTGTCGTGTTTCAGTGAGGGCTCCCACATTTACCCCAGATGAATCCAGAACAGCTGTGGTTCAGGGCCTGGACCGGAGACGCTTTGTGAATGAACTGTCTGAATTGAGTTTCCTACCCCACAAAGTTTGACCGCTTCCTTAGCCCCCTATGTTTTGTTTGTACTTAAGCAAATATTGCAAGACTCATATTTTTTAACTTAGTTATTATACTTCTCTTTCAGGCCACAGTTCCTTTGGAGCTTCCTCAAGTGAAACCAAAGAGAAGTGATGATGGCAAGAGACTAGGGATGCAGCTGAAGGGGCCCTCGGGGCCTGGAGGAAGGGGGCCCGTCTCTGAGCTGAAATCTGCCGCTCCCGGCTGCCCTGAGTCCCTGGGCAAAGACGGCCTGAGACTGGGTCCTGCAAGAAGTTCTCAGAAACCCACTTCCCCGGTGCAGTCAGCAGCAGACCACCTGGAACAAGAACTAGATCTGTTGCTTAATTTAGATGTGCCCGTAAAAGAGGAAGATAACATCTTACCAGATCAGATCTCTCAGGACCCGAAATCTGAGAAGGATGGGGAGGTGGCCCCAGAGGAAAAAGGTATGGCTTTCATTTGGTTCCCCATCCAGCGTCTTGATGCTGGTGTGTCTAAAAGAACGGCCCACCCACATCACATCCATACACATCACTGTTGGTGTCTGCCATCGATTGGTGTCATCCACTGACATCTATTTCTGTGCTCACATCTCTGCTTCCCCCTGAGCTGACCTTTCTGACAACATTCTTCTCTATATACCCAGCGTCCAGAGCTGCTACCTGCCTGATTGCATATAAACCTGGGGCTGCAAACTGAACTGCTGCCATCAAAAGGCATTAGCATACCTGTAGCTCTCAGCTTTGCAGCGGCAGACCTTTTAATCGACTGAACAGGCTGACTGTTCGTACTTCTTTCTTGCTATTTTTATTTTTTTTTCCCCTAAAAAGGAAGAACACTTTCTAATCTGTGCATGCTCTGTGAGATGGTGGCCCATGTGATGGAGTGAGGCCCGAGGCGGTTACTGCCTTCAAAGCCTTTAATGATTTTCCAGGATTGCTACAATAGGGAAAAGAAAACAGAGCTGTTGGTCTTTAAAAAAAAAACAAACCCCAAACCAGTGAACTGTGATAGAAGAGCCAACCTCTACTTTCCATTTATTAATTTGTTTAGATATTACTATATCATTTTAGGGAGTAACAATGATGATGTTTCCTCTTGTTGTAAAGGAAAGTAATAATTAGAACTGAATTATATCCTGGAACAAACCCCAGGGAAGCTTTAAGCCTCAATTTTGGGACTAACGGAAGGTTGTTAACATGGTTTTTATTTTCCCAGTTCCTGCAAAACCATCTGTGACTGAAGAAAAGAACGTGGAACCTGAGCAACCAAGTATATCAAAAAATGTTACCGAGGAAGAGCTGGAAGACTGGTTGGACAGCATGATTTCTTGAAAAAAGTGCCTGAAGCAAATTTTGGTTGCCTTGTGAGTAAGGGTGGGCGTAAGGCTTTCCTTCGGGAACAGCTGGTTTACAAGCACGCCCCAAGCCCAGTGTGTTCCATTACGCTTGCAGCAGTAAATGCCTACCTCTGTGCTTGACAACATCTGAAATAAGACATCTAAGAGGCTTGTTGCCTTTGTTTATCTGGCTTAGTGTCTAATAGATTTCTGTAAGGGCAGGGGATGTATAGCTCTTGTTTCTAGCCTCCTTCCTGGCACTGTTTACAGCATAGCAGAGAATAGATGCAACTGAGGCATGCATTTGGCCAAAATAAACACACACTGGTCTGTGGATTTTCTCTTTCTTGTGCAGTGCCGTGGGGTCTTATGTCCCTTTCCCCAGCAGTCACAGAGTGGTGCATTCCAAGAGGTCAAACCATGGATTGGTGGGTATTACTTTATTGCAGTGGGCACTTCATTTGAGGAGATTCACCTAAACATAGCAGCTCCACTACTTACAAGAGACCATAAAGCATTACTCAGTTTTGGCATAAGATTGAGATTTTTTTCTGAATTTTCAGTACAGTACTTTTCTTCTAATAACAGCAGTTGACAAGCTGTTACTAAAAAAAAATAATAATATGAATAACCTTCAAGTGTAGTTTCATAAAGTAAAAGACGGAAGATCAACACAACTAATTAATGGAACTGTCCTTCTGGAACACAAACATAAAAAACTTGCATAGCTATATCTAAAGATTTTTAAGGCACTTAATCGATATTTCAGTGTCGACAAAGTGTTGGGGTTTTTTTTCTTTCTTTCTTCCTATTTCTTTGCTTAAAAGCTTTTCAAGCTGATTCTGGATAGTCACTAGCAAGTACCATGGGAAAAATTAGACTGCAGTGGAAATGATTTTTTTGTAGTTCAGACCATGAGTCACTAGTTGGACACTGTCCTGTAACATCCAAGTGTTTAACATTTCAGCTATTATGCACTCAAGACTTCTCCAGGCCACGCCTCAATGCCACCATTCCAACGAACTAGTTAAATAGAACTGAAACACTTGAAGGCATTCGAGGTTCCTTCATTCTTTGCCATCTTTTACCTTTTTAAACATTTTGACAAGTTATCATCTCCCACAGTGTATGTCCATTAGGCACAAAAAGCCAAATCAATCTCAAAACAGCACACTTTCTTGTAAGGGAAGCATGTAGAAAACGTCACATTTGAAATATGTCACAGAACCGTAAAAGGATTTTATTTCACTGAAGTTGACTGTCCTGAATTGTGGCGCTTGTTTCATTGCGATTTAGCCCAGCTGATCTTCATATTGTTTACGAAAGCAGTCGCCGGCCGGGAAGAAATCCCAACATCTTTCTTGGTACATCTTCCAGACATAAGATTCCTGAAATAACGTGAACAAAGGGTACTTATTTTTAAACCACAGCAGGCTAAGACCCAGTTCGCTTTTGCTCTCCATGGCTCCACTGAGGAAGATGGATGAGGCCAAACCAGCACGGTATTTCTTGCTTCATTCCCAGCCCAGGCTGCTCTGGGAGCAGGAAGCCATGTTGCCCTGGCAGTGCTGGCCGGGAGGAGAAAAAGTCCCCTGTCCCCCGACTCAACAAAACTGAAAACAGTTCCATGTTTGCCACTAAAAATACTTAAAGATTTAGCACTAGGCTGGCTGCATGTCACTGGCAATTGGTGGAAGGCAGAAGAAAGCACAAGGAGGGAACATTTAGTGCTGCCTCAGGCAGATGCGTGGAAAACTAAAGCCCGATCTAGAAACCAACTGCCTCTCCCTTTGAGTGTTTGAGCTGTAAAGTTTTCCTACAAATCCAATGATGTTTGAATATCTGATAACCCACATTTCCCCCCTTGTTCCTACCTTTACATTTCTTTCTCACACTTAGTCACAGACTCTCTTGACACATCCTTTCACTCATCCTCACACCCACGCCTCCACCTTCCCGTTGTCACCCACACTCAAGGTCGTCATCGTTGTTAGGCTGTCTCTCATTCCGCTTTACTCCTGCTCTTTGTTGCAGCCACCCACTTCTTCCTCATTATCTTTTTCTCTTTAATGTTCTCCCCACCTCCAGCTATTCTAGTCTGAAGCAGTAACCACGAGGGTTTAGGAAATGTCAGTGTGGGTTAGGAGGGATGACCATGGGGACTTTTGGACTGAGGTCGCCATAGATGTCTGGCTTCTTATTAAATCACAGAGCAGTGATAGAAAAATGCATGCAAGAGACTAATGGCATGGTCTATCTCAGAGAGCCTGTGCTCTGCCAAGTGTCAAGACTTGGGAAAGGGAGATGTAACACAGGTGTGTGATGCTTAATTAAAGGCATTTTATTTCTCACCTGACCCGTGTGCTCTGTTTCATCTTTATTAATCAAATACATCAGAAAGAACCTGGAACAAGGAAAAAAGGTAAAATAAATGAAACAGATATTTTGGTCAGGAAACCTAAGTTCATTTACTCAGGTAAACTGGAATCAGGGTTCAAAATGTTGTTTGGCATCATGCTGTCTACACTGTCTAAAAGAGTCAGGGAAGTGGGGCTTAAGAACAACACACACCAATCTCAAAGTTAGCCTGTGGAGAGATCCTTTTTACTTTTTTTTTTTTTAAGACAGAGTCTCACTCTGTTGCCTGGGCTAGAGTGCCATGGCATCAGCCTAGCTCACAGCAACCTCACACTCCTGGGCTCAAGCGATCCTCCTGCCTCAGCCTCTCAGAGTGCTAGGATTACAGGTGGGAGCCACTGTGCCTGGCCCTTTTTATTATCCCTAAACCTTGAGCTAAGATAAGGTAGTGTTTAGGCCACTGTTTTGTTAAGAAAATCCTAAACAATAAAACAGTAGCCCAAATTCTTACCATATAGTCTGTAATAGGCTAATTTATCATCTCATAAAAATGTAGAATTGAAATTACATATATATCTCAAGGATATGAGAAAGGTAGAAAGTATTTCATCTCACTGAGCTGCTCTGGTTCTTCCAGAAGTACAGTTTTGTTTTTATAGATAGCTGGGAAACGTCAGCGTAGTCACTTGCTCTCACCACGATGCGTCTCAGTGTCTGTCTGTGACACATAAGTATCCCCGGGGGCTGCAGCTGAACTCTCAGCTCACATTGTATGATCTCAGAGACAGTTTCCAAAGGAACATCTCGTGCCCTTCAGGAAAAGGATTGTGAGGCTGACGGTAAGGAAGAGAAGTAGAAATAACATCCTGAGGGTAGAGAGAGGCTGAACCCCAGATCTCGAGTTCTCTGGGGGTGATACTGTATCTGCAGCTTCAGGTCTTGGCCCATAGCAGTGGCTCTATAACTATGTTAAGTTGCCTTCCCCCTTCTCCTTTACTAAAACTAAGAAAGAAGGCAGGGCCAATATCTTTATCATGTTTGACACGCTGGACATTATTCCTTTCCCAGCACATTTACTTAAAGCACCATTTTAGGTGGAAGGCCAGACATAAGTAAGTCGTGTTCTTTCCCCTCGAGCTCACTGCTAGAAGGAGATGGAGACAGAAAAAGAGACCATGTAACACAGAGTGCCATGGGAAGGTGTAGAAGTGGTTGCAACCCAGGTACCATCCTTCCGCTGGTCCATAACCCACTGGTATTGACACATGGCCACACACCTCGTGGAGAATGTGCATTCCCCTACTAAGGAATGCCTGCTTGCCTCCATTAAGATGGAAACTCTCTGAATTAGAATTAACGATAAATACTCGTGACATGAGGAAGGGCATGCTAAAGTTAATTTTTAAAAACTTGTCATTTTTTCTTAAGTCTCTTTGCTAGAAGATGAGTTTATCTTTGCCACATCTCTTTTTGACACCATGCTTAAAGGCTGGGCCCGCTCCATCCTAAAGAAAGATGCGGACTTTCCAAGCAATAAAATAAGAGATATGGGAGAAGAGTTAGGCCAGGGAGCAGAGCCCAGCATTTTTTTTTCCTTGAAGATTTAGTTACAGAATCTGAATTGTCAGGTAATATAATCAATATACTCTATAATTCTTTAAGTTGTAAGTTTCATAAGATATCTTTCATAGGATGCCTCTGGCACTTCATAGGCTCAAGTTACTTGTTCTTGACTGAATGCTTTACCCTAGAAGAAGCGAAAAGTTCATTTATTATTTGCCTGTTGGGTGCCAGACATTGCTTTAGGAGCTGGGATAAAGCAGTGTGAAAACATGCAGCCCCACACACCCCCTTCTCATGGGGCTTCTGTATTCACGGGAGAGGCCTAAAAACTGACCACAAAATTTATCACCGTGCAGGTCACTGTTCCCTGGACAAGACCAAATCTTGTGACATGGTGGGAAGGCAGGCCTGGCCAGGAAGGGTTTCACAGGAGAATGGGAAGAGAAAAACTGGAGACAGTGAGCGTGGACAGTTTTCGAGTTTTTGCTGAAAGGAGAAAAGAAGTAGAGCAATTGCTGGAAGTAAAAATGCGGCCATAGACTTTCCTTCCTTTAGGATGACAAAAAAAAAGCATGTTTATGTGGTGATAGGAAAAGTGCAGTAGACAAAGAGAAATTGCAGGAGGTGTGTCCTTGAGGAAGGAGGGATCCAATAAGCGGGCCAGCCCCGCAACACACAGCTGTGGAGATGCAGTGTACAGACAAGACACGGGCTCAGGGGACTCCTGGGAGTTCCTTCCCGATCACTTCTACTTCTTCCAGAGAAAAGGAAGAAGTGGCATCAGCAGAGACTGAGATAGATGATATAACTTTTTTTACCCCACAGCTCTCATCACGTCTATGAACTGGGAATACTCACAAGTAGTTGGCCAAGTTGTGCTCTTGTAACGTATGTGTTTCAAAACCATGAGGGGTCGTGTCGAAGTAGTCATTGCCAATCCCACAGATGAAACATTTAGTCTAAGAAAAATAACCGAGGCAGAAAAGGCATTAGTAGGCATGACAATACAGGCAGGAGGGGAAAGGGTCATGGTCTCTGGTGAGTGGAGGGACAATGAAAAACGTCTAATGCCTTCGGCTGTGAGCCGCTCACTCCAGTGTGCCACACACACGGCTCCCCGTCAGCTGGGGCTGCTGCTGCTGTCCCTCCAGGCACTGGCAGTGGAGGGGCAGCAGGGTGGCCGGCCTGGGGTTGGGGTGGCCCAGGGCCCAGGGTGTGGGTGGCGATGCCCAGAGCTGGAACACAGGCTCAGAAAACAAACTGTTCTGAGTTTGGCCTGGGGCTGGCCCTAAGTAATAGTAATAGCAGAACCTGTTGTTTAAACAATTCCTTTTGCCGTGGGGCTATAAAATAGAGTTGGAATCAGTTGGAAGAAGAACGTTACCTCCATATCTTCTCGCACTTGTTCCTGCTGGTCTCTTAGCTCTCCGAAAGCATCAATAATAAGACCTGGAATTTTAAATACAAAGTCAGACAAAACACCTTAAATAATCGTAGTGGTTAGAGGTAGAGGAATGATAAGAGAGAGGCGCAGAGGCCACTTTGTTTTGTCAAAAAAGCAAAATTAAGAAAAAAAATACTTGTGTTTATAAGTGCTACATCCTTGCTGTTTTTCTTTTTGAGACAGAGTCTCACTCTGTTGCCTGGGCTAACGTGCCGTGGCGTCAGCCTATCTCACAGCAACCTCAAACTCCTGGGCTCAAGCAATCCTCCTGCCTCAGCCTCCCGAGTAGCTGGGGCTACAGGCATGCACCACCATGCCTGGCTAATTTTTTCTATATATACTTTTAGTTGTCCAGCTAATTTCTTTCTATTTTTTTTAGTAGAGATGGGGTCTTGCTCTTGCTCAGGCTGGTCTCGAACTCCTGAGCTTAAACCATCCGCACACCTCAGCCTCCCAGAGTGCTAGTATTATAGGTGTGAGCCACCGCACCTGGCCCATCCTTGCTGTTTCTCATTGTTCCTCTTAACTCTACCCTTCTGCACTATTCCTTGCTGTTAACTCCATGCTCCTCCTTGAAATCTTTCTTCTCCACTGCTCCTTCGCTGCCCTCTTGCTTTGCTTAGCCATTAGTCGTCAGCCCTGGGATGGCTCTTCCTCTTCTCCTAGCCCCTCAGGCATCCATGGGGACCAGGGCTTCTCCTCAATTTCTTTGTTTCTTAGCCTCAACACCTGCATGTCTTACAGGTCCCTTAACTCAGCATGACTCAAACTAAATTCATCATCATCTTTCTCCAATTCCTGACAAGCTATTGACTAAAATATCAATACCTCCTTCTTCCCCCTGCCGCCCACACAAGAAGAAAAAACATGTTATACTCTCATAGTTCCTCTGCTCCTTGCCCACCTCACTAAGCCATGGGAGGTATCTCAAAAGCAGAAGAGATGAGGAAATAATTCTGAGTAGGAGAAGGGAAGGAAAGGAGTCCTCGAGGTGGATTCTCAGGTTCCTGTAACAGTGCCCGGGTGTGTCTTTGGTTTTATATAGAGCCAAAGCCTCACATATAGTAGATGCTCAATAAATCCCTGTTAAATTATTAATAACAAGTAAATGAATTCACAAACTTCTTTATAAAACAAGTCATAGATGCAGGAAGGTACAAAGAAGTAGATTAAACCCCATTCATACTTAACGTAATTGGCAACCATACCTTGAATGATGGCCAACAAGATGACAATGACAAAGAAGAAAAAGGTAATGTCAAAGACGATGCGATACATTTCATAAGGGTCACCAGCGGGGTCTTCAATTTCATCGCCAATGCCGCCTCCTGCTCTCACGCCCACGTACATGTGGAAAAGGTAACACTAGAGAAGGAAAATAATGGCAATGTGGGTAAAAGTCAGAGTTGTGTTAATTTTTAGCAAGATGGTTAGATCATTCATGCCATCAGGTCACAGCATGGCAGCCCTGAATCCTTCAGTGGAATCAGTGTTCTTGCTAACTGCTATCCGCCACACCCTCTGGTCAGTTTGGTGTCTACAAAGATGGAAACATTGTAGTTATGTTTAGGCTTCTGAAAGGCATTTTTGGCCTGTTTTTAAAAACAGTTTTGATCTATCTTATACGTACAACAGTATTCATTCAAGGTGTGTAGAAGCTGAAAGATCTTTAAGCCCTGATGAGTATGGCACATGCAAGATACAGGTTTTCTCTCACTTGATTTAAGAAGTGTCAGCCTGGCTTTGAGGCTGTGCTGTAAGCTCTGGGAAAGGCCCCCTCTTCTCCTGCATCCCTGCACACCTGGTAGAGCAGGGATTTCCACAGCATCTTAGACAACAGACTTTTTCTCTCCTCCTCCCGTACATGTGTGATCCAATGGGGCATCTGGGCACTGCGGTGCTCCCTGAGCAGGGCACCTGCTGTCTCTCCACCTGACTAGATGATTTACACTCATGGGCAAAGGACAGTCTGTCCCACGGTTGGTAAATCAAAAGCCGAGGGCAGCCTGGAGATGGGCACTGGTCACACTGGTGCTCTAGTGACTACCTGCTGTCTCATGAGGGTGCTCGGCCCAAGAAAGCACAAGGAGAGTTTTTACCCAAGAAGTGGGTAGAGAGAAATGATCACACACTGGGACAGTTCACTGTCCCCGAGACAGGTGTCTTTTTCTGAAATCCGGTCAACATAAACTTTAGAGATGCTACTGCAGCTGTGCCGTCTCCCCTGAGCTGTGCCTTTCCTTTCCACAAGGGTCTGGCCTGACAGGAGCCCCCCTGACCTGATCCTGCTGCTGTCACACCCTTCAGCCCGTGAGGCTATTCTGAAATAGCCCCCACTGGTTTGCTGAAATACATCAGGTACCCGAATCCAGTCCATGGGACTTCGCTCCCAGTTCTCAGGGATGACAATTAAAGTTTGACTCCCATGAAATGTAGATACAGGTCCACTCACAACGATGTCTCATCTTTACCCCAGACAAGTTTAGATGATGCCCCACTCTGCAGGGTGCTTCTCTTTCCGCCAGGCGTAGACGCATGGTCATGAAACCTACTTCTACCTCCCCAGGATGCTTCTCCCTCTTGCATGAGACATCTGTATTTGACTCTGATCCCTACTGTGCTCTATGACCCTACAGCTCTCACCTAGTTCCCCAGACCACCCCACACAGCCCTTCCCGCCAGGCGGGGGACCAGGCGGGCTCTCACCGTCATCATGTCGTCACACTTCATGTCCGGCTCGTCGTCGTCTTCACTCTTGTTGTAGAACTTGCGGAAGAAGTTGAAGGCCACCACAGTGTAGAGATACACCACCACAGCCAGGAGACCGACGGTCAGAACCAACTGGGAACGAGGACAGAGAAGGAAAGAAAGTGGGATCTTCTCTACTTTTGGAGGGTTCATGGGAGATGCAAAGAAAACAAGGAGCGGGAGGCCCTGCAAGGAGAGAGGGGAAGGCGGGGGTGGCGGTGCAGGCTGTCATGCTGCAGGCAGAGGAAGGGGAGACCACAGGGAAGGAGAAATGGGCTTATTGGGAGAAAAGGGTAATGAGGGGGTGTCACGGGCTGAATTGTGTCCCCTCAAATTCAGGCATGGAAGCCCTAACCTCCAGTGGCTCAGAATGGACGCCTTTGGAGACAGGCTGATTAATGAGCTGATTAAGTTAAAATGAGACTGTTAGGATGGGTATGAATCAAATCTCACTGGTGTCCTTATAAGAAAAGGAGATTAGGACACAGGGCGCAAGCCCAGACCCACGCGCACACAGAGGGATGATCATGTGAAGATGCACTAAGAGCGTGGCCGACTGCAAGCCAAGGGGAGAGGCCTCAGAGGAAACCAGCCCTGCCAGCACCTTGAAACCTGACTTCCAGCCTCCAGAACTGTGAGAAAATAAGCCTCTGTTGTTTAAGCCCCAAGTCTGCGGTATTTTGTCATGGCGGCCCATGCAGACTAATGCATAGGGTACTGGATTGGGCATATGTAAAATACAAAGATGCTTTTAAGTATTGAACAGTGAAGGTGCTCCGAGGAGGGATATGCCTCTGAGGCTTCATAATGCAGTTTCTGCCCTAATGCTGCTTCTACCAAAAACCAAAGGTTCTTTGGACTGATGGGTATCCCTACATTACGCTATTTCATAAATAACCATGAACTGGATGATTGTGGCAAGTTTGAAGTTACTAGAAGAATTATGATGGTTGAGCCAAGTGACTTTTTTATTACCAAGAAATCTGCCCACGCCCTTTGTGGAGTCACAGAGCATCCCTACTTCCAGGCTTAGGAGGTAAGGGTTCAGCCATAAATAAGGAATACACAGGACCTGCACATCTGGCCTATACCAGAGACAAAGTACTAAGCTGGAGATATGAAGATCAACAAGATAACATCTTTGCCTTCCAAGAGCTACCCAAGGGTTGGGAACAGTGGCTCATGCCTGTAATCCTAGCACTCTGGCAGGCTGAGGTGGGAGGATTGCTTGAGCTCAGGAGTTCGAGACCAGCCTGAGCAAGAGTGAGACACTGTCTCTACTGAAAGTAGAAAAATTAGCCAGGCGTCATGGCATGTGCCTGTAGTCCCAGCTACTCAGGAAGCTGAGGCAGGAAGATCCCTTGAGCCCAGGATTTTGTGGTTGCCGTGAGCTGTGATGATACCACTGCACT
>CAUYRT010063582.1:0-67561 GCA_963574885.1 Lepilemur ruficaudatus | reverse complement strand
GTACCTGCTGCTTGTTTTGAATTCCCTGTATACAAAGCATTTCCCCAAGTGTTGCTTCCAGGCACCCTAATAGTGGGCCAGAGATGCTACCACTCTTTGCAGCATCCCCTGGTCACGTACAGGAGCTAAAACCCAGGTGGGGGAGTAATCTGTCCTGCTTAGCTAATGTGGCAGGGGCTACATGCCACCTGTACTTTCTCCCTGCAGCCTAGGCTATTCCTTTCCTCTCTTTCTTTTCCTTCCTTCCTTCCTTCCTTCCTTCCTTCCTTCCTTCCTTCCTTCCTTCCTTCCTTCCTTCCTTCCTTCTTCTTTTTATTTGTATAGATGGTTAGTCTTGAAATTCTGTACTCAAGGGATCCTCCCACATTGGCCTCCTCCCAAAGTATTGGAATTACAGATGTGATCCACTGCACCTAGCCCAAGATGCTTTTCTTACCTGCGGCCCAGCTCTGGCTAAAAGCCACCTGAGAGCTTGTCGAGCCTGCAGGCTGGGATCCTTCAGCAGGCAGGGCTGAGATCACTGCTGTGCCCACCTGACCCTGGCTGGAGAGTGCTAGGTGGGGGCTCTAGTGAAGCAGCTGGGCAGATGGGGGAGGGGGCCTGCAGGGAGCCTCAGGCAGTGAGGCTGGTCCATCCTGATGGACCAGCTCAGCAGGTGTGGAGAAGGGACCCAGGCCTCAGAGGAGGAAGGGTGATCTACTAGAAATGTAACTGCGCTACCCTCCTTTCCTCCCAAGCTGCCCGCTCCAAGGCCGCAGTTCGGCACTGGGGGACAAACGCTTTTACACGGATTTCCATGGGATCCTTCTGTCCTGACTGTGCCTTTTGACTGCATTTTCACTTGCTTTCTGGGCCACTTTGGAATGCCGTAGGGATTCTCCAAACATTTCATTTTGCTTTGTTTTGGGTGTATTATCATGCTCTGGTGTCATTATCTCTTTTAAATTCTGCCGATTTGAACTATATCAAACTTGAAGTTTACTTTGTAAGAAAACTGAAAAGCCAATCCATGTGTTTATACTTCTCAATACTCACAGATTATTCAAACAATCTGATCTAGGCTTAACTGCTTGATAAACCCCCTGCCACATGAATGTGGGAATTAAGTTTTTAACAGGCTTGATTAGTAACAGTGGGAGAAAGGTCACAAACTGCTCATGCTTTACTTTATTACCTATATGTACTATAAAGTCTGGCACTTATGGGAATTAAAAAGTATTGAATAAATTGATAATGGAAAAAATAATGAGCAATCAAAATCAGAACTCATTTATTTTCAGATTTTAAAATAATTCCCTTTTTATCCTTATCAGTCATTCATTTATGTGGACTCTGTTTTGAAAGTACAATGAATGCCATAAAAGTATTCTCTACACTAGAACAGCCTATAAGCCAAGCAGCATATATGATTTTAATGAGGAATTTCAGAAAATGATGCTCCTTTTGAATATTTTAATAAAAGAAATTATTATATAATAAAGTAAAAATTTTTTTTTAATAAACTAACAAACAGCCAAGTAATTCAATGTGCTTTCATGACGGGGATCAGCAAAATAATTCTTACAATTGAAAGGATTATGAGAAACATTTTTAAGTAATGCTGAATGGTTATAAATTATACTTTTTCTAATATGTTCAACCTTATTTTTAAAAATTTTAGGTTAATAATCTATTTTAGCTCTTTTGTAAATAGATGAGGAATAAATATTAACCAAGTAAAATACAATAGTTACATATTTAATTAACTTTCATCATTCTATTAATTAATAACCACTAATAATTTAAATATCACATGCACTGGATTTGGATGCTGGATAATAATTGTTTTTGCTATTTAAAAGTCTAAATCTGAGACTGTCAAGGTCAGTGGGGCCTATAACTTCTGTAGAGTGAAAGATGGTATTTGAGGATTGAACCACCACATGATGTTCCAGGTTTTTCTTGAACATCTCCACTGACAGGGAACAGTATTTCTGATAATAGCTCATGCCATCTTCAGACAGTTTAACTGTACTGAAAGCCTTCCTTATATGGTATGTTTCCAAGTGAGTTTCCACTAATTCATGGGTCTTTGTTGTTTTTGGTACAAACTGATTCAGTTTATATTTCTCATGACAGAATGCAGAATGGTTGAAAAAGTTTCCATGTATTATATTGAATTTTATAAAATTGCCATTTTTTAGGTCAAAATAATTGAGTATCATCAATTCTGTGTGGTTCGACCCATGACTCCTGGGTCTTCTTCAAGCTAGACTTTCCAAATCCTTTAATTTTTCCTCCATGACAGTCCTTCACCATCCTCTTCAGCTTTGAGGCCACTCACTGTGGCCTCTTTGACAACTCTTTCCTATGAAGGGACTCATTACGTGGATTATGGATGTTGAGTTAAATTCTTTCCTGTTGCCTATAAGTTTGGACCAAACCAGGAGGAAAAATTGGGAGAATATTAAAAGTTTAAGTTACTTATTAACAATTTATACTGTCATTTATTTGAGACTTATAATAATCTTTTATATCTGAACCCCCCTTTTTATAGCTGAGAAAACAAATTTCCAAACAAGCTAAGTAACTTGCTCCAGATAATATAACTATAAACTGTGGTGTCTAGATGTGACCCAATTCTGTGTGGATCTATACATTCTACACATGGCCTTTCCCCTGACAATGACTCTGTGAGGCCAGATGTGGATTGAACATTGGAAAATGTCAACCTGAAATGAGATTATCCTGAATAAATCCCCCAGTTCACCTATGTGCGTGTATATTAGCTTCAACTCTTACTAACAATTAAACATTTCTATATAAGCCCTTCCAATTTGAACCCAGTGGACATAATTTAGAAAAAACTCCAGAATTATCTATCATTTATTGTCTCAGTGCCAGCACTTACTGGAGTCATCTACTGTTTGATATCTAAAAGCAATTAATATTTTATTCCCATCACACTGTAAGTGTGAGGTTTCAGTAGACAGAAAAGCTGGTACTGAACTATCTAGGTATTTGAAAGCATGTCTTGGGTTATGTGGGCCCATTGTCTTTAAGTAGAATGTAATAAAATGGATATTCTTCTTTAAATCCTGCTGCTGAATGCTTGCATCACTTTTACTAACTGGAACAGCCTTCTCATTTCAAACTCTTTCCTCCAAATTTTCCATTTTTATTCTCCAGGACTGTATGTGCTTTTATCTTCTCTCTCTCATTCTCTTTGTAGTAGACAGAGTGATGTGCCCTGCAAAGATGCCCACACCCTACTTCCCAGAATGTATGAATGTGCTACAGCGCATGGCAAAGAGGGCTTTGCAGATATGACTCAGGTGATGGATCTTAAAATCGGGAGATTACACCCTGGATTTTCTGGGTGAGCCTAACCTAATCCACAAGCCCTTACAAATAAATATCTGTCTTCAGCTCTCTGGAAGAAGAAGAAGAGGTAGGAGCATTAAGGCAGAAGGGAGAGAGATTTGAAATGTGAGGACTTGACCACCATTGCCAGCTTTAAACCTGGAGAAAGAGGGCTACAAACCAAGGCACACAGGTGGAACCTGGATGCTACAACCACCTCCAGCTGATAGCCAGCAAGGAAACAGGGACTTCTGTCAACCTGCATGAGTCTGGAGATGGACTCATCCTCAGAGCCCCGAGAAAGGAGCATTGCCCTGCTCACACCTTGATTTAAGCCTACAGAGACTCTGCGTAAACAGCTGACCCAGCTGAGCTGTGCTGCTGCCAGACTTCTGAATGAAAGGTCTGTGAGATAATACATGGGTGCTGTTTAAGCTGCTAAATTTGTGGTGATTTGTTACAGCAGCAACAGGAAAGAAGTACATACTTCGACATTTTTACTCTAAGTCTATATTTCAAATGTCTGCACGGTTTTGGTTTTGGAATGTGTCTGTTGTTCTCTACCTGGACTGTGACTTTGTCAGCACTGTAGACTTCATTGTCCCTGCCCTGCCATTTACGGAGATGGTGGGCTGGGACACAGTGATCAAGAGCACCAGCTTCAGGGGCAGTGGCTCCCCAGTGCCCACATTCTGGGCTCTATTCACAGAAGACCAGGAAACTATAACTGCCATTTGGCTACATGGTAGGACCACGGATCTGGGAGAGCAGAGATTGCAGAGAGGAACAACAGAGTTGGCCTCAGGCCATTGTGCAAGAAAGGAAGTGCCCTGCATGGTCCAGAATCAGCCTTTATATTCCATTCTCTGTTTTCTGTGGAAATATTGGACCAGATATTGGTGTACTGAGAGCAGAGTCAACTTAGTGGCACCAGCTTAGTGGGAGCCCTGAGGATTCCAGTTATTTCTGAAGAACTCAGATACAGAATGCTGAAGCACTCTGGCTGCTCACCCATCCTTTATGCCGTGACGCGTGATGGATGCCTGTGGCAGAGGCATGAGGAGGTGCTGCTTGTACTGTTTTATCTCCATCACTTTTCCTGCTGACAGATGAGGGATGCAGGAACCTTGGCAAGCGTGGCGTAGAGATTCTGCCAGATCTTCAGCATGTCAATAGTGAAGCAAAATCACTCACAGAAGCAACCCCTCACTGTGGTTCGGAGATTAACATCTTTACAAGATAATAAAGGCAACAAATTACATCTGCCAGTGCTCAAAGCAAGAGACTCATAAAGAGATTCTTGGATAAGCAATGAGGTTCCATGCCCTGGCCCATCAGATTCAGAGAAAAAGCTGGGATCTGGGCTGGAGGAAGCCATAGACCAGCTCCAAGACCTGTGTGCTGAAAGCCCTGGACTGCCCACAAATGCCCAGAGGGTTGACTCCAGCTGCTGACAGGAGTCTCACAGGAAGTGATAGGAGTGGGAAGCAGACATGTGAATCACCAGAGCTGCTCACCATTCTACCTCCTACCCATCTAGAGTAGCTATAGATTGACACCACTCAGGTCTTTAAGAAAACCTACTGTGGGATGCACAATTGATTCGCAGCTTTCAGGTGCAGCATTTGGATCTGCCATAGTGTCTATGCTGGGCCCCTGTTTCTCTGGAGCTGCTCCAGCCAGTGACCGAACACAGTGGGGATATGGACACCAGGGCAATCCTGTCTGATGCAAGTCTACTCTAATAGGCACCATTTGCTTTGGGACTCCCTATCAGCCTGACCAAGACTTTTTCAAAGCTACATCCCAGTCAGAAGCTCTTTCTACCCAATTATTCCTGCCCTCTCTGCTTTCAAAGGTGTTGGATAGCATCATGGTAAGAAGTCTCTGTTCACCTGATCCTGGTTCTTCCTCGTTTATCTTTCACAGATATTTCCCCCCAATCTCCTCCATGGTTATCCTGAGTTGTTATCTGCTTTTTGAAGCATTCAGAGTGACACATTGTTACTCCAAAATATCCTTTCAGATACCAGCAAATGCCTGATAGCTACAATTTCACAAGTTCTTTTCCATTCATTCATTTATTCATCCATTCAAAAATACAGTGATCTCTGAAAGGAAACAGAAGAGATGAGCCTTACCACTGAGTCTGCCTAGAACTTTTACAGGGTCTCTGGGTCATGTCTCAAGAGTGAACATATGCAGAACCGAGCAGAGTCCCTGAGTTGAGGAAGCAGAGCTAAACTGAAAGAGACCAAAGTGGTTAGAGTTCCTAGAGAAGGACACCAGTGGTGAGAAATCTGTACAGAGGACCCTGGGGATCCACATAGAGTTCTCTTTGAGTACTCAGCAGAGTACGGATAAACTCGTCCATGTGTGGAAAATACTCGAGGGCAGGGAAACAACCACCAGGCACAGAGGAAACAGTACTTGGTACTCACATATGGCTGAGTGTAGTGCCTGTCTCCACTAACTATTGTAGAAAACTTTATAATTTATAGAGAATTGGGTAAGGTACTCAGAAGGATCCAGCCTAAGGAATGAGGAATAATTGGCACTAGAATGAGCATGTCAAATATTATCCCACCTAACAAATATTAAAGGTACATTCTAAAAGGCTCAAAGTATTTCCAAGAAACCTAATGAATTCCAGAACAAAGCTCAAAAATATTTAAAGAAATGAAAAAATGTCCAGCACCAGATAGGTAAAATTCACAATGACTGACATTCAATATTTCCAAAAAAGAAACAGAAAAGATACATGAAAATCTGGCCCATTTTGAAAAGAGAAATCAACCAACTCAGAACTATCACAGTTGTTACAATTGTCAGACAAGGACATCAAAATAGTTAAAACTGTAGTCTATGTCCAAAAACTAGAGGAACAATTGAACAAGTTAAGTAGAAAAATGGAAAGCATTTTAAAAATCAAACTTCTAAAGATAAAAATTAAAATGTCTAAGAAGAAAAATGTGGTGGTAGAATTAATGGCATATTAGATATTGTAAGGAAAAAAGATCTGTGAACATATAGCAATAGAAAATATTTAAAATGAAGACAGGAAAAATGATTTTTAAAAAATCAACAGGGTATCAAAAGCTGTGGACCAACTTCAAATGGTCTACTATGTATGTGACTGGAGCCTTCAAGGAAGAAGGGATAGAACAAATGTTAGAGTAAATAATGACCCAAAATTTTCAAATTTCATGAAAACTATAAACACACTTATCCAAGAAGGTCAATGAACCTCAAGAAGAAGAAATATAAAGAAATCACATCAAGTCCATATTAAACAAATTTCCCAAACTGGAAAATAAAGAGAAAACTCATAAAGGCAGAGAAAAAGAAATACCCATTACAAAAAGAACAAAGATAACAATGACAGCATATTTATCATCAGAAACCATACAGATGAGAAGACAGTGGAACAACATCTTTAAAATACTGAAAGAAAAACACTATCAACCTAAAACTCTATAGCCAGCAAAAATACCTTTCAAAAACAAATGCAAAATTAAATCTTTTTTAGATATACACAAGCTAAAAACCTCATTCCTAGCCATCCCAAACTACAAAATTACTTAAAAAAAAAATTCCTGTGGGCACACAAAAAAATAATACTAGGTGGAAACCTGTATGTATACAAAGGAATGAATAGTCAATATATAATATTTTCTTTTATTATTTAAATATCTTTAAAAATAATTGACTCTTTAAAATTTTAAAAAGAACCCTGAACAATACTAGCAAACCAAATTTAGCACCACAGTAAAAATACTACACATTATGAGCAAGGGAAATTTGTTCTAGGAATGCAAGATTGGACCAACATACAAAAATTAATCAATGGAATGCACCAAATTAACATATTAAAAGGAAAAAACTCAATAGATGTGGAAAGGATATTTGACAATATCTAACAGCCTTTCATGATACAAATACTCAATAAACTAAGATTAGAAGGGAAGTTTTTCAACCTAATAAAGGGCTTATATGAAAGACAACATTAATGATGAAAAACTGAAAGTTTTCCCTATATGATCAGAACTAAAAGCCTAACCTTTTAGGATATCTACTTTTGCCATTTCTATTCAACACTGGACTGGGCAGGTTCTAACATAAGCAATTAGGCAAGAAAAAGACACGAGAGGAGTTAAGATAATATAGATTGAAAAAAGAAGTCAAATTATCACTATTTGCAGATGTCATGATTTTTTTTCTATAGAAAACTCTAAAGAATCTGCATACACCCACCAAAAAAAATCCACTAAAGTTAGTAAACAAGTTGAGCAAAGTTACAAGTAAGAAAAATGTACAATTTTATTTCTATACACTAGCAATAAACAATCTAAAATTAAAATTAAGAAACAATTCATTTAAAATAACACTGAAAATAATAAAATACTAATGACTCAATTTAACCAAAGTATAAGACTTATACACTGAAAACTGCTAACTGTTGTTGACAGAAACCAAAGAAGACCTGAGCATATTAGGAGAAAGCATATGTTCATGGATTGAAAGTCTTAATACTGTCAAAATTGCACTTTTGCCAAGTTGATCTACAGATTCAGTGTAATCCCTACCGAAATTCCAAACGTGATTTTTGCAGGGAGGGATGGGCTGATCCTAAAATTCATATTGAAATACAAGGTATCCTGAATATCCAACAGTCTTGACAAAAATAACATAGTTGGAGAACTCTGATTTTCCAATTTCAAAACATATTGCAAAGCTAAAATAATCAAGACAGTATGGTACCAACAAAAGGACAGACATATAGATCAATAGAATACAATTGACAGTCTTGAAAAATATTCATACATTTATGGTAAACTGATTTTTGGCAAGGATGGCAAAACCATTTGATGGGAAAAGAGTAGTTTTATCAATAAATGGTGACGGACATTGGATATCCATATACAAAAGAAGGAATTGGGACCCTCACCCACACATATGCAAAAATTAACTTAAAATGGATCAAAGACCTAAATGTAAGATCTAAACTCTTAAAAGGAAACAGGTGTAAATCTGCGTGACCTAAGATTAGGTGATGGCTTTTTAGATAGCACACAAAATGCACAAGCAAAAAGCAAACAAAAAAATAGATATACTAGACTTCAACAAAATTAAAAACTTTTTTTGCTTCAAAGAACACCACTAATAAAGAGAAGACAACCCATAGAATGGGAGAAAATAATGATAAATTATATATAGGATAAGAGTCTAGTAGTCGGAATATATAAAGAATTCTTACAACTCAAATATTTACAAAAAACCAAATAACCCAATTAAAAAATGGGTAATGGATTTGAATAGACATTTTTCCAAACAAGGTATATAAATGGCAAAAAAAAAAAAAACCATGAAAAGATGCTCAGCATCATTGATTATTAGAAAATTACAAATCAAAACCACAATGAGATACCATTTCATACCCACTAAGATGCCTATAACAATTTTTACAAAAATTAACTAGAATTGGCTGAGGTTGTAGAGAAATTGGCACCCTCTTGCATTGCTGGTAGGAATGTGAAATGGTGCAGCCACAGTAGAGAACAGTTTGGCAGTTCCTCCAAAAGTTAAAATAGAATTATTATATGACCCAGCAATTGTGCATCTGTTGTATGGAAAGGTGTGATTATTTAACTCAAAACTCCTTTGCAGATTGATGTTATTATGAGAAAATTGGTTAAGTCATTCCATGCCATACTTTCAGCTCATAGTACTTGGTTAATAAATACTTCCCCTGTGACCAACATGCTTTGAAAAAAGTGAATTTGGGCAGGAGATGAATGAGTTGGGGTGGAGGCCCTTATCTCTGGATTGAATCCCTAATCGAATTTACAGGGTTTAGGATTAGGAAAAGGAGAATGAAACTAGACGCTGGAAAATGAGTTACTGAATAAGAATGAGTAACTTTTTCATGAAGTAAAAAAAAGGCAGAGGTTGAAGTTAGAAGACCTGGATCATGTAACTGATTTTTAGTTTCTTTATAAATTGGCAGCAACTTTTATATCCACCTCAGGATATTGGTGAGGATGATGTGTGTGTGTATATAATTTATACGTTAATTATATATTAAAGGAAGAAGGGCAGCCTCTGCATTGAGCATCCCCTATTCAAGTATTAACCCTGCCAGTATATGCTTTAACTTGGGCTCGTGTCCCCAGGGAGGTTGTTACAACTCCCAGGAAGAGAGCTTTCTACATTGCATATGGTAGAGCAACCCGGAGCCATGGCCCAAACTTACAGTGTAGAGAATTAGAAACAGATGTCTTCCTAATCATCTGTGGACAGCAGCCACACAGAGAAACTAAGAACTCACTCCGGTGGGAGGCTTGGATGTGGCCCAGACACCAGGTGAGCAGGGAGAAGATCTTCAGGGGTTTGGGGCTTTGGCTGAAAGCTTTACTTCATTTACAGGACTTTTGGGTTGATGACTGCTTCCGCAGTTCCTCCCTCTCCACCCCAGACATCCTGTTTATAACTGATGCCACGGAGATACAAGATATAATTTATGAATACTACAAAAACCTTAATGCACACAAAAGGGTGCACCCTTTATGGGTGTGGCCTTCCTCCCACAGGGAGAGAGCGCGGGCCGCGGAGGCCATCTGGGAGCCCAGTGGTGGTGTGGACGAGGGTTTTTGTGGTGAAGATGGTGAGAAATGCAGGGTGGGGGAGTGTCAGCAGGACATACTGATGGATTAGATGTGAGGAAAAGGAAAGAATGGTCAAGAATGGCACCTGGATTTTTGTTCCAGCCACCAGGGTTGAGGCGGGTGCATTTAACAGAGTTTAGAAAGAAGGGAGCATGGCTTCGTGAAGCAGCGTTGTGTCTGGGACTCACTTGTGCACAGCTCAACATTGCTGAAGCCCAGCATGGTCCCTCGTGGCCAGAATGAGAGATGAGACTGAACAGACGGGAAGAGCCAGGCTGTGGAAGGTCTTGTACACCCGGATTTTATCATGAAAGTGAGTTGACACCCTCCACATCTTTTTTTCCTTAAAGAAATAATGGTATGCCATTCTAGAATGCTCTTTCAGGCTATGGTGTGGCATTCAGATCACAGGAGAAGCAGGGGAAGGGAGGAAGACAAGAAGCTGAAGCAAGAAGTCAGAGGATGACTAAGTTCTCCCCGCTGAGCTACATCTCTGAAAAAAAATTACCCATTCCTTGAAATCAGCATTCTTTTTGCCAAATCTCTTCATTTTGTATGCAAATTCCAAGGCATGCTTTCAGCTAGGGATAATTATCTAATTATCTATTATGCAGTGTGTATCATTTCATTTTCTCCCCTTACCCCCACTTTGGTTTAGTGTGTGGCTTTTGGCAGGCTTGAAAAGATATGACTCAATGGCCTGTCAGCACAGCTTGGGGGAGGAGAAAATGTCATGGTAAAGGAATCCCGCTCCTCTTGGGAGCAGTGTGGTAATTGATTACTAATTACCAAAACAGTATGTCTGAAGGAGGAGAGGCACAAGCCTATTTTCCAGGCTCCAGGTAATTAGCAAACATGTTTGAGACACCCGCAATGGCCCCAGGGGAGAAGCATCTAAGAAGAATGAGATGTTTAACCTCCTTAGGAGATCCATTAATGGCTTTTGCTTTTTGAGTTGCTCAGTCCCAAGCATGCAGGAGGGAATAGGGTTGGGCTTCCTTCAACATTACCATCCAGAATCGGGCATCCCAGAATGAGCCCTGATGGTTCTCTAATGGCAGGATTAAAAAACAGCCAAAAAAGGAAGTGAAGTATACAGCCAAAAAAAGAAGTGAAGTATACTGAGCTCTTCACCCTCTAAAAAACATTGAGGGTAATCTTTCAAAAATACAAGCCTAATCATGCCACTCTGGGTGAAAGTCTGCAATGGCTTCCCTTTGGAAAGATCAAGGTTCTCAATGCTGGTTATGAGGCCCTCTAGCCTCCTCTCCCATTACCCCTGCCATCTGCCTCTGCTCCTAAAGAAAGACTGGCCTGGGAAGACCTGAGGGTGTGCCTAAGCGCACTGCCTAAGCACCATTCATTCTCCCAGACCCGCACATTGGCATCAACTGTTTCTTATGACTGCAACGATCCCCTCTTTTCCCGCCAACTCTTCCTCACCCTTTTCTTAGCTCAAATGCCCCCCTGTCAGCAAGGTTTCCTTGCACCCCAATCATTGCCATGCACTTCCATCAGCCCCCCTTTCTGTTAATGAACTCTATTTTTTAGAACAGTTTTAGATTCAAAGAAAAATGGCAAAAGACAATATAGAAAGTCCTCATATTTCCCACACCCAGTTTTCTCTATTATCAGCAGCTTACATTCCTAGGGTATGTTTGTTATGATTAATGAACCAATATTGATACATTTTTATGAACCAAAGTTCATCATTTATTCAGATTTTCTTAATTTTTATCAAAATCCCCTTTTCTATTCCAAGATCCCATACAGAATTACCATATTACATTTAGATGTTACATCTCCCTAGGTTCCTGGAGGCTGTGGCAGCTTCTCAGACGTTCCTGGTTTCCGATGACCTTGACAGTATTGAGAAATGTTGTCAGGTATGTTGTAGCATTCTCCTCCACTGGAACGTGTCTGATGTTTTTCTTACGATTAGGCTGGGGTAATGGGCTTGTCAGAGGAAGACTGACAAGTAAAGTCTGATGTTCATCACATCATGTCAAGGGTACATGCTATCAGTAGGACGTATGACTGTTGATGTCAACCTCGATCACCTGGCTAACGTGTTTACCAGTTTTCTCCACTGTGAAGTTACCCATCTTCCCCTTTCGTGCTGTGCTCTTGGAAACGAAATCACCATGCACAGGGCACACTGAGAAGTGGAGTGTTGAGCTTCATCTCCTTGACTGTCGAGTAACTACACAAGTTATCTGGGACTTTTCTGCATGGGAAATTTATTTCTTCTCCCTTCTTATTTACTTATGCCATCACTTATTGATATCAGTATCTACACATGTATGTTTATTTTATTGAATTTACAGCCTACTCCTGCTTTATTTATTTCATTGCTCCGATTGTTCCAGCTTTGGTCACTGGGCATTTTCCCAGTCGGCTTCTGTGTCCCATTGACACACCCAACCACTGTGGTACATTTGCTTGTTGGTTCTTTGCTTTCCAGTGCCACCAGATGGATTCTCCAGGCTCATCTTGTGTATGTCCTGCCTCAGTGCTTGCATCAGCCATTTCTCCAGGAATCCCTAGTTTCTTGTAATGGGGAGAGGCATTAGAAACCAAGAGCTCGTTGCCACTGGGATGTAGTCACTTCTAGATGTCACAGCTGAAATAGTAAGAAAATAGGTAAGTGTATACTAACTATGTACAGACACATATCTATGAATATTTCTCCATGCATCCATCTTTATCTATATCTTAAACCTAAGGTCGTACTGCTATCTCCAATGTTAATTCATTACCAGAGGATCATTCTAGCCTCTTCCAAGTGTTTGTTTATCTGTAAACTCTTACCCTAACAGTACAAAATCTGTCTGTTTCCCACCATCCATTCACTTAATTGCAGTGTGCATGTATGGCAGTATCAGATTGTTAACCCATATCCCTGTGGGAAGTAACCTTATCAGTTAGTCTTCCATACTCTAATCATGTCCAAAGTTATTTAAGTAAGCACCTTTTCTCTCACCTCTTTCTGGGAAGTTGAGCCACACATTTGTAATGCAGTTACATTGTTTTGTTACATTCTGCATTCCGTCCTGGAATCCCCTGATCTCTTAAATATTTTTTTAAATTGTTTTTTGCATATTTTAAGGTTAACTATTTTGGCTGTAAAAATCAATGGACTCAGAGAATACACCCTCACAGTATCATAAAAAATAGTTTCACTCTCCAAAAATATCTACTGTGCTTCTCCTTTTCAGCCTTCTTAACTCCCTGAACCTCTAGGAAGCACAGATCTTTTCATTATTGCTGTGGTTTTACATTTTCCAAAATGCCACGTAATTAGTATCTTATAGAGTAACCTTTTCTAGCTGACTTCTTTCATTTTGAAATATACATTTCAGATTTATCCTTGTCTTTGTGGGTTGATAGCTTATTTATTTTTACTGCTGAATAATATTCCATTGTATGGATGTACTACAGTTTATTTACAGATTCACCTATTGAAGGAAATCTTGGTTGCTTCCAAGTTTTGGCAATTATGAATAAAGCTTCTGTAAACATCTGTGTGCAATCTTTTATGTAGAAATAAGTTTTTATATCAATTAGGTAAATACTAAGGAGTGCAATTGCTGAATCATGTGATAAGAATATAGTTAGCTTTGCAAGAAACTGCCCAACTGCCTTCCAGAGTGATGGTATCATTTTGCATTTCCACCAGCAATGAATGAGAGTTCTGCTCCTCCACACTCTCACCAGCAACTGATATTGTCATTTTTATTGTTGTTGTTTAATTTTAACCCTTCTAACAGGTGTGTAGTGGTAGGTCACTATTTTCTTTACTTTCTATTTCCGAATAATAACTGGTTTTGAGCATTTTTCATAAGCTTATGGGCACCCTGTATTTTCTTCAGTGAGGTGCCTGTTCAGATCTTTTGCTCACTTTTTAATGGGGTTGTTTATTTAGGGGGTTAGGGTTAGGGTTAGGATATATTTTAAGGAGTCCTTCCTATATTTTGGAGATAGGCCCATCTCTCCATCTGGGCCTATATTTTTTTTCTTTTGGAAGGTTATTAATTGTTGACTTAATTTCTTTAATGAATATGGACTTATTCAGATTATTTATTTCTCCTTGTGTGAGTTTTGATAGTTTGTATTTTTTAAGGAATTGGTCTATCTAATTTGTCAAATTTGTGGGCATGGTTATTCAAAGCATTTATTTATTACCCTTTTAATGGGCACAGGATCAGTAGTGCTGACTGCCATTTCATTTCTGACATTGGTAATTTTGTCTTCTCTCTTAGGTTGGCTTAGCCTAGCTAGAGCTATGTCAATACTATTGATCCTTGCAAAGAACCAGTTTTTGATTTTGTTGATCATCTCTATTATTTTCTTGTTTTCACTTCATGTATTTCTTCTTTAATTTTTATTGTTTCTTTTCATCTTCTTAATTTGGATTTAATCTATTCTTCTTTCTCCAGTTTCCTAAGGTGGAAGCTTATATTACTGGTTTTTGATCTTTCTTTTTCTGTACCATATACATTTAGTGCTATAACTATTCCTCTAAGCACTACTTCGCTGCATTCAACACATTTTAATAAATTGTATTTTTTCAAAACATTTGAATACAGTAGTGTTTTTACCTATTTCTCTTTGCAGTTTTTTCAGATTTTGCCTCACATATTTTGACATGAGCTTATCACTGCATACAAATTTAGCGCTATGACTTTTTTGAAGAATGGGCCCATTTATCATTATGTAAGTCACTCTTTATCCCTGACGATTTTTCTTAATTTTAGGTTCTCTTTGTCCAAATCTAATATAGCTACTCCAACTTTCTTTGATTAGATTTAACATAGTACATCTTTCTCCATCCCTTTTCTTTTAACCTATCTGAGGCTATATTTAAAATGGTTTTCTTATAGATGACACATAGTTAGGTCTTGTTTTCGTATCCACTCTGACAACTCTATGTTTGTACTTGGTGTATTTAAACCATTCACATTTAAGGTGATTATTGAAATTTTGATAACATCCACACTGTCTGTGATTGTTTTCATATCATTACATTTGTTCTTTATTTATTTTTTTCCTTTACTGTTTTCTGCCTTCTCTGGCTTTAACTGAAAATTGTATGATTCCATTTTCTCTCTTAACATAACAATTAGATTTTTTTTTAAAAATTTTGTGATTGTCATAGAGTTTACAATATACATTTTAAACTAATGTAAGTTTATTAACTAACTTATAATAATACAATATTGCTTCATGTGTAGTGCAAAAACTTTATAACAGATGCCTTATACTGCTATAAATACTTACAACAGTATTTCCATTCCTCCTCGTGTCCCTTAAGTCTTGCTGTCTGTCATTTCTCTTACCCATCTTGAATACACTATGATGATTACTTTCTAAAAATTATTAGATCAATTAAGAATATGAAAAATAAAAGATTTTATTTTGCTTTCATTTATACCTTCTCTGACACTGATTTTTTATGTAGATTCTGGTTTCTGATTTATATCATTTTCCTTCTGCCTGAAGAGCTTCTGTTAGCATCTCTTTAGGACAGGGTTTCTGGTAAAGCTTTTGCTTTTCTGGGAAAGGTTTTATTTCTCTTTTGCTTTTGAAGGATAATTTCACAAAAGATAGAATTCCAGATTTTTGTTTTTGTTTTCTTTCATGACGTTAAATATTTCACTCCACTCTGTCCTGTTAAATGATCTGATGAAATGCCCACTATAAATCTGACCTTTGTCCCTCTCTTGGTAAGGTTTTCCCCACTCCACCCCAGCTTCTTCCAAGATTTTTTCCTTATGTTTTGTTTTATGCAGCTTGAATATGATATTTCCAACATGTAGACTTTTTATGTTTGTCCTGTTTAGTGTTCTGTAAGCTGCTTGGAGCTCTACTTTTATTTCTATCAGTAATCTTGACACACTCTCAGGCATTTTACTTTAAACACCTCTTCTAGTCCATTCAGTCTTTCTTCCTTCTCCTCCTGGTATTCCTAGTAACGGTGTGCTACAGTTTTTCAAATTGGTTTGCACTTCATGAATTCTCCGTCCTGTTTTTCCTTCTCTTTGCATGCTTGCATCTAAGTCTGGAAAGCTTTTATTGATAGATCTTCCAGAATATTGATTCTTTCATTGGCCTTGTCCAGTATACTGAAGAACTCATGAAAGGCATTCATTTTTGTTGCACTATTCTTCTTTCTAGGATTTTTTTTTTCAATTCTTTCTTGGAATTTCCATCTCTCTACTTAAATACCCCATCTATTCTTGCATGTTGTCTATTTATTCTCCAATAGAGCCCTTAACATACAAATTATAGTTACTTTAAATTCCTGTCTCATAGTTCCAAAATCTGTGTCATATCTGATTTTTGTTTCAATGCTTGCCTTGTCACCTCAGACTGTGCCTTTTCCTGCTTGTCAGTGTGCCTTGTAACTTTTTACTGAAAGCCAGACATGATCTATTGGATAATAGGATCTGAGATAAATAGGCCTGTCTTAGCCTGGGCTGCTATAACGGAATACTATAGCTTGGGTGGCTGGAACAACAGAAATTTGTTTCTCAGAATTTTGGAGGCTGGAAGTCTGAGATCATGACTCTGACAAGTCTGGTGTCTGGAGAGGGCCCCCTTCCTGACATCAGATGGTGCTTTCCCTCTGTGCCCTCGCACAATGGACAGAGAGATCATCTTTCTCGTGTATCTTCTTATAAGGGCACTAATTCCATTCATGAGGGCTTGACCCCTATGACCTGGTCACCTCCTAAAGGCCCCATCACACTGGGGATTAGGCTTCAACACACAAATTTTTGGAAGGAGGGGCACAAATATTCAACCCATAGCAAGGCCTTTCATGTGAGGTTTTGTGTTTACTGTGCTAGAAGTTGGGCTGTCTTCAATGTTTGCTGCATTAGCAGGTATTAGAGGACTCAAATTCCTCTCATGTCTTTATTTTATTTTCCCAGTTATCTTTAAGTGTTCCTAAGAATCTCCCTCAGGAATAGTCTTTGTTTCAGCTGCGTCAGCTGCCATCCACCGTTGTTATGCTGGGGCCCTCGTCATGCAGTGGTAGGGGCTAGAAGAGGGAAGGTAGTCTATGATATGGTGATAATTTTCCAATCATTCATGTGCCTGTGCCCCTGGGCTGTGCGTTTCTCCCCATCCCCGCACTGCCTCGTCCCACAGGGGAACAGGAAAGCCAGGAGGGGCTGGAGTCTGAGAAGCCTCCTTCCCCGCACTCCTCCATAGCAAAAGCCCGTGATAAAAAGTGTTTTTCCCTACAGAGTAGGCCTTCGCAGTGGAGAATTCTTTGTGGGTATTTCACAATGGTCACTGTTCTCCCCTCTGCCTTGTACCTGAGGGGATCTTTCTTGGATCTTCAAGGAGTAAAAGCTATGAAAGTGTTTAATCTGAAGACTGCAGCTCCAGAGTGTCACACTAGCGCTCACCCCGCCTCAGGAGTGGTCCAAATTACCACCGAGTGTCCTCACAATGCCTGGCTCCAGCGGCGTTGGTGCCCCATGAGCAGATTCTGGCTGTGCCTCTTTGCGTTTCCCTGTCTCTGCAGGTTTCCTTGGGGCGGAGTGGTGGTTGGCCTTATGACCTCAGTTCTCTGAGCGATCCAAGTAAAGTTGATTTTCAGTTTGTTTCGCATTTTTAACAAATTGTATTATTGTATTGAAGGCATTGTCAACTACCAAGCTCTTTACCTGTCAAAAGCTGAGAGAGAAAATCTATCAGCACCTCTTCATGTCCATCCATAATGCTCCTCACACTAGAGAAAGGCTTTGGACACACTCTATGCTATGTGTCTGGAAGCCTTTTCAGATCCTTTCTGGACATAGATAGAATTAAATGAATACAAACAAATACACAAGCACATAAATATGTGTTAGGTACTCTGCTAGCCTCTGGGAGATCAACATAACTAAAACGTGGTCCCAGACCATAAGGGTATGTCTGCAGAGGCACAGAAAAGCAAACAGAGAAAAACAATGGGGTGTGGTGATCATTCCAATAGAAAACGCCGTGAGAACACAGGAGAGGGAAACATTTCTTATGCCTAGGGAACCAGAGACTGCTGGAGAAAGTTGGCTTTTCAAGATAAGTGAGAAATTAGCAAAAGACATACCATATTTTCATTGTCCCTTGTATACTATTCTTGACTTAGTAATTCAATTCTTCCCTAGAGCTCCAATTTCCACATACACAGCCTAAGACAGAGAAGTACACATTATCAAACAAGAAATTTGGAGAAGTGGTCATGGCGAGTGTCCAGCACAACATCTTGTGCCCTGAAAGTGCTTAGTATTACCTTTGTGTGTGTGTGTGTGTCAGTTGATACCTCACAAAATGAGAACGCACAACCTTATTCTATTATTCTAGTCCACTGAGACATTTATAAAATTGTTTCTTTATTTTGTTCAAAAAGTACTTTAAAAAATACCAAAATGTTGCTAAATTGTAGGTTATAGTCTTTGTCCAGAAAGCAATAAAATCAAAATAAAATATCACCACTAAAATAAACATAAGCACATGGAATTGAAATAGGCAACTACTAAAAACTCTTGGAATCAAAGAGGACCTCAAATCTTCAGTTAAGATTATGTTATAATAAAAACAATTGAAAACTTTATACCAAAACACATTAAATGTTTCCAATACTTAACCTTCAAAAATTTTATGTTAGATAACAAATATTGAGAAGGAATGAACTAAGCATTTTTCCTAGAAATAAAAAAAAAAAATGTTAAATTAAATAAACCAAAGCAGTTGGAATGAAATAGTTAAGAAATAGTAACAAGAAATTAAAACCTATTTAGATAAAGGATCTATAGATGAAATAAAATTTTGGCTTTACAAGACAAAAATATTAAAAGCTCATGAAAAGTCTGATTATGAAAAATAGAATAAAATCTATGTATATCTTCATTAATCATAAAAAAAGATTAATGAGAAATTCAGATATAGCATAGAACTGAAGGTAATATTATTTATAATTTTATGTCAAAAATTGAAAATCTACATACAGTGGACAATATATTTTAAAAATATAAATACACAAAATTGAGTAACAAAATAGAATGTGATTGACAGAGGGGAGAGGAAGGAAAAAGAAGAGACTGAGAAGGAGGAAGAAGAGGTGGAGTAAAAGGAGGAGAGGAACAGATAAGTGAGGAGAAGACAAGAGAAAAATTATTTAGTCTCTTTCACGCATGACTATAAAACAAAAATCCTAAAAGACTCTCACAGTAGTGCTCATTGTAGCAGTTGGGGTGCTAAATAAAAATAAAATAAAATAACAAATTCAGTAATTTTTAAACCAGAAATAACACGGTTGAAATTTTGGAAAATCCTACTTAAAAATACATATCATATTCCATACAATAGAATTTGTGACATCTCAGCAAACTTACAAAAATATATTTTCCTTATATATTATTACCTGACAAATGCAAGTTGAACATTATATAATTCAGTAATATTTGTTTAAGAAAAGTAGCATAGAGAATATGTTTATTTTCTCTGTGTGTGTATATATGTGTTGGTGTATATATGTGTATGTTTGCATGAATAATTGCATGTATTTGTGTATGTGGATGTGTCTGTGTGTATTTAAGAAGGCATGCCCCAAATTCTGAACAACAGTTGACTCAAGGGTTGATGAGGTTGGAGATGGACAGGTTTTATACATGGTACATTTTATAATTTTATATGATGAGAAATACTGTGATTTTTTTTAATGTTTTCTCTATTTTTCCAACACATTTTTTATTTTAAAAAATTAATATTATTTTTAATCAACCGGTCATAATTGTATATATATTTGTGGGATACAACGTGATGTTTGGTGTCTGTAAACAATGCAGAATGGTCAAATCAAGCTAATTAACATATCCACCACCTCCCTTACTTATCATTTTTTGTGGTGAGATATTTGAAATTTACTCTTAACTATTTTGAAATATACAATATGTCATTATTGACACTAGTCACCCTGCTGTGTGACAGATTTCAAAATTATTACTCATGTATATCTGAAACTTTGTACTTTTTGATCAACAGCTCTCCATTCCCTTCTCCCCTCCCCAGTCTCTTGTAACCACCATTCTACTCTCTATTTCCATGAGTTCAACTTTTTTAGATTCCATATATAAGTGAGATCATGTGGTATTTGTCCTTCTGTGCCTGGCTTATTTCACTTAGCATAGTGTCCTCCAGGTTCATCCACGTTGTTTCAAAAGATAGAATTTCCTTTTTTTTTTTTTTTGTTAAAGGCTAAATAGAATTCCATTGTGTATATACATATCACATTTTCATGATCTGTTCACTCATTTATAGACACTTAGGTTGATTTCACATCTTGGCTACTATGAATACTGCTGCAATGAACATGGGAGCACAGTTATCCCTTCAACATATTGACTTCAGTTTCTTTGGATATATACCCAAAAGTGGAATGCTAAATCATATGGTAGTTCTATTCTTAGTTTTTTGAAGAATCTACATACTTTTTTTTATAATGGCTGTACTAAGTTACATTCCCACCAATAACGTACAAGAGTTCCATTTTTTTCTGCATCCTCACTACCACTTATTATCTTTCATCTGTTTTATAAAAGTCTTCTAACAGGTATGAAGTGCTATGTCATTGAGGTTTTAATTGCATTCCCTTAATGATTAGTGATATTGAGCTTTTTTTTGTGTACCTGTTGGTCATTTTAATGTCTTGTTTTCAGAAATGTCTGTTCAAGTCCTTTGCCCATTTTTCAGTTGGGTTGCTTGTTTTCTTACTATTGAGTTGTTTAAGTTTCTTATATATTCTAGATATCAACTCCTTATCAGATGTATAGTTTGCAACATTTTCTCCAATTATGTGTGTTGTGTCCTCGCTTCGTTGTTTCCATGGCACAGTTCAGAATGACTATGTTGGCCTACAAAACTTAAAATATTTACTATATGGCCCTTTACAGAAAAAATTTGCTGATCTCTACCCAACAGCAATGCATCCACTCATTCATTAAGCTGCCATGCCTATTCACAATAGTAAAAAATACCTTGCAAAATCCATAACTTTGGAATGGAAACTATGTTAAGAAGGCAAACCACATTAACACATGTCCTGTTCATTTTAACCTCACATGACAGAAAGCAGACAGAAGTAAGCTCTCTTAAGACTCCTATTAGGGCAATAATCCCATTCATGAGGGCTCCACCTTCATGATCTTACCTAATTCTAATTACTTGCCCAAGGCCCCACCTCCTTATATCATATCATCACTTTGTATGTGGGGGGGGGTAGGATTTCATCCTATGAATTTGGAGAGGACACATTCAGTTCATAGCAATTTCGTTAATTTTTTTTTTATCTTTATTATTTCCTTCTGCTTGCTTTTGGCTTATTTGGCATTTCTATTTCTAGTTCCTTAAAATTAAAGATTTTAGATCTTTCTTTCTTGTTTTCTATTATAAGCATTTCATGCTCAAAAATTTTCTCCAACCCTGCTTTGTTCCTAAATTTTTTTTATTGTTGATCTTCCCACACTAGAAGATGATTTATTCAAGAGGAAGGTAATTGTCTGTAGCATTTAGCCCTGTGACCCTCTTACCGAAAACTCTGTGCTTGTCCATGAGACCAAATCAGAAGAATGAGGATAAGTGGTTTGGGAAGGAGGAAAGAGAAGTTTTATTTATCACTTTGCCAGTAAAGGAGGAAAAATGGCAGAACTTCTTGTCTCAAAATCCAAATTTCCTTAACATAAGCAGAAACAGAGCTTTTCAAGGGAGGGCCCCTCAGTTCTAGGCTATTGTGGTTAATTATTTTAATGGCCCAGTCTTTAAATGGCCCAGTCTTTGCCAAAGACAAAGTCGCCTGAGATGGCTGAGTTATCTCTTTTAACAAAGGACTTAACCTGCCTCAGGGATGCAGGCCAGGCTGCAGTTCCCAAAAAGAGTGGGGAAGTTTTAAAGAGACAGAATTTTTTTTTTCTTCAGGCCCTTCCCTCTGTTACAACCCCAACATCTAGAACAGTACTAGTTTATATTAAGCTCTCAATAAGTATATTGGATACTCAATAAATATACTAGATTAATAAATGTCCAAAATGTAAATTGGGATTCTTTAATTTTTCCAAAAGCCATATGGAGTAGATAATTCTGTCTATGTGTTAATGATAAGATGTCTAAAACTCAGTAGGTACACAAGGACACTTGGGTGGTAAATATTGGCATCAAATTTATTACAGATAGGAATTCATTACTGTCTACTCTCCTCTCACCCAATCAAAGAATGTTTCACTTTTATCTTTGAAAGATGACTAGGATTTATATATGCAGAAATAAGCTTAGAATTGTTAATGTAAGGATAAGGAAAATCTAAAATTCATAGAAATGTTTCCCCATGCATAGGAAAAAATGGGGCTAATTTAACTGACATTATATAATGCATACCACATGAAGTTTTAAGCTCACAGAAATATTAACTCATTTGGCCCACATAACAAACGTATGAACTTAGTACTATTATTATGCCTATTTTACATATGGGGAAACTGAGACACAGATTATTTAAGTACCTTGCTCCAGATTCCCACAGGTGGTCCCTATAGTAATAGACGGAAGAGAACATACCAAAATTGGGACTCCAATCAGAAAAATGTTCTTAGTTTAGAAACACAATGTTGACTTTGAAGGACTAATATAAAATAGGGAAAATGTTTTAAAATTGCTTTTTGCAAAGTTCTATCCAAGTGAAAATCAACGTGAGAAAAAAATTTGTATTTGAACTCAAATGAGTCTTCTTTGTGATTGCTCTAGGTTCCTGAATTTATCTCTCCCATTAACAAGCCCAGGGCTGAGCCAGGACACCCCAGCAATAGGTCAATTCCACAGTCTAGAGATGAGTCAATGCAACTCAATGCTTATCCAGACACTGCCACATTCTAGGAGAGAAAGATAAGAAGAAATTAAGCATAGACTCTACCCTTTAAGAACTACATAAAAGTGAGGTTGATGGATATATACACAGCTAATAGTGACACGAAGATTTGAGATTCCCCCTATGTAATGGTACAAGCAAATGCTGCCAGTGGTCGATTAAGAAAACATTGAGTAAACAAATATAACTGTGGTGTTTGCACTCAATCTTGAAAGATGGCAACAGTATTCACAGACAAACAAAATGAAAAGGCATTCTAGGAAGAGGAAAAGATGTTAGTGAAGCATGCAAGGTGAGGCCATGAGAGGATTTTAGATAGAGCCTGGTATGATGTGAAAATTGCATAAGAGTGTCATGAAAGTTGGGATTCAAAGAAGTTGTTTGGCTTTACCTGCCATTGAAGGTGTGTAGATGTCACTCAGTGAATATGAGTGAACCAACGTAAATCTACAAACAGTCGAATTCCACCTGTTCCTCAGCCTGAGCCTTAATGGGTTTCGTATGGTACCAAAACAGGTCATTTGATAAAGCAACATTCAGTAAAATAACCTTTTTCTTTCGTGTAAGTATGACGTGAACAATTCAATTACATTAAAATTGTCCCTGAATTTCCATGTTTGGGGAGATCTTTAATCTACTAGTGTTTGACATCGTGTTACATCCAGCTTATGTTTATATTGCATCAAAATAGACAGGGAGAAAAAATTTAAGGATCTCAGTGTTTGACGTACACAGTGCAAGTACTCTATTTCCGTGTCATAGCTTTTAGAGTAGAGCCTCCTATGACACTTTTCTTCGTGTCTACATTAACCAGTAAGTATAGAGTCAAGGGCAGCTCTATCTACTGGGGACATTTGTGTACAACAGGACACGAAGGGCAGGTAAACAGAGGCCATAGAGCAAGACCATGCAGATTATGCAATGGATTATCTAAAAAGCCGGATTTTTAAAAATTTTAAATGGCTGGAGGAAAGGACTGAAAGTAAACAGTGTTTCGTAGGGTAAAAGCATTTGCTTCTAGATCTTCCACTTCAACTAGACTCATGCAGAAGGGAAACTACTTAAACAGCAGTTCATGGTAGAAAAGCCATAGTAGAGCATGTCATCCCATGAAAGCTATGGCCAAACATCTCAACTAAATTTAGGAAGCTTTAATAGAAGTGGAGAGTATATACTAAGGATAAGACATTTAATTGTACTTGCCATTGGATTACGGTGCTTAATTTTGGGTCACTGGCAAACTGCCAGATGTGAAAAAGAGATCCTAAATGTTGCAGGGATTTGGAACATATGTTAAACAGTAAGTAGCAGACTTCATAGTGGATAGTTAGGTGGGACATGAGAGAAATCTTTAAATAGAAAAGATTTGATGTGTCACAGCAGGAAGTAAAAAACTATCACTTCAACTTAAGGAGGACATCCTATCAATTGGAACCCTTCCAGTTTAAACATAGATTTTGCAAAATGAGGTCTGTGATAGGATTTAAATGGAGACCACAAAACTACTTGATGGGATATTGGAAATGTCTACACTGGGTTGGACACGAATGTGGACAGTCTCCTGCGTGGCTTTGGATCCCAGATTCTCCTACGTTGCAGTGCTACATTAGTGCCATAAAATAGGCCATCTTAACACCATGTGACACAGCTCAAACACTCTCAGAACACTGCTCTACTTCCTCAAAATATCAATAAGCTCCTTCAAAGAGATAACTTGACTTTGCCAGATCTTTTTTCAGCATTTATCAGCTTTGTAAACTTTTTATTCGCCCATTTATTGTTTATTTTGCACTGTTTTGTTTTAAGCACAAAAGGGTGAAGTACTCAGATGTATTCTTTAAACTTTAGGACCCTACATATCCTGTTAAATTGCAGATACTCAGTATGGTTGAGCAAATGTTTACCTCCCAGGGTCAGCCTAAACAAAATGAAAACAACAATCCCAAATATTTCCTTTGCAGAATGATCATGAACAACATCTCTCCCGAAGCCTTAATCCTAATCTTAAATATTTGCTGTCTTAAATTGAGGAAAGTCATGTCTGTAATCATCTTATCTGTTATTCTTCATGCTCATCATAAATGCCAAAGGGTAATTCTTCCTAGAAAAATCAATCTTTTGTGATAACATGCAATGTGTTTTTAATTAATGAAGTTGCTTGATTCTGGCAGACTGGAAGTATCTTATCGGCGCATGCTGGAGGAATTCATGCGGGGTCCTGTCTGCTCATGCCGAGCCCTGGAGCCAAAGAAAAATCTCCTGTCATTAACTTCTCTGCTTAACTAGGCTACATACTAAGAACCACGCCATCCGTCATGCTGGATAAGCGTATTAAGATATAATGGACGCCAGAAGCTGATGAAATACTTTGGCGAGAGCAGTGACCAGTTTTGTTATAATAAGTTGTGGTTTATCTCCAGTGTGGAGGGGAAAAGTCATTTGTGGTTGCTCAATATTCTTGGGCAAAATATGGCTGTCATCTGAACACAGAGGTAGAAAAGAGGGTTTTGTTTATATGTTTATTTATTTCTTTGTTTTGATTAGCAGCGGAGATATGGTCTCTCGGCTGAAGGGCCTGGGAAAAGCCCGGGTTTTTTGGACAAGCCCCACTGGGAGTGAATCACTTCTCTTTTTTAATTGCTGTGACACTTAGTACAAGTCACCTGCCCTCTCCAAGACTCCATTTCCTCTTTTGTAAAACAAGGCTAAGAGTACTCACTCCAGGATGAACACACAAGATAAAGCATTGAAAGCACATTGTGGGCCATACAGATAAAGATATTGTCATTCTTTTTTCAAATGATTATTATACTCTTACAGATTCTACTAAAGTGAGAGCTGAAATAAACATTCTTAAATATTCCTGAAAAAAAAAAAGAGGTATCAAAGTATTTTCTTTTTGATTCCTAAATTTCAGATTTTAGTTTATAAGCCCGATCAACAAAACCTCTTTGTGGTTTTTTGTGGGTTTTTGCCCTGAGTGTATCCAAAATTAAATGTAGGCATGAAATATACGGAATTTTTTGATAATGGGACAGAGGATATTTATTGTTTCAGAAAACAGTTCCTGAAAACATTTTAACATGGAGCCAATAAATTGATGGGCTCAGAGATAAGTGTACTGGAAGGAAATAAGGACTATTGCAACACATGTTAAACATCCCAGAATAATTCTTCCTTGTATTATTCAGCATAATTTTTACATTAATACAAAGAGTCAAAATAAAAGTTTCCTGCTGTGTTTACACAATACCCAGCAACTTAGCAAAGAGAACTTAGAGCAAAGTAAGGAGCAGTTAGAGCAAAGAGAAGTCAAACTAATTATTTTTAATTATATAAATGTAGCCCAGGTGGACTCATCTGTAAAATGGGATAATTTCATAGGCATTGAATACTCTCCAAGTTCTTGGAGGATCAGGTTGATACTGTTTCTGAGTTGTAAGCTAGTGAACTGAGTATTGACCAATGCAAGACCTGTATACAATGGGAATAAAACAATGCAACCACAAATTAATAATATAAGGATATTACTCTTACAATATAATAGTAATTATTTCTACAGATCAAGGAATTTATGAAGATAATTGAGACAAACAAGATGGAAGAAACTTGTAAAGATGCTAAAAGAAAAAGTCAGCACTGTTTTTGCTCACTTTCTTGGATGCCGTATAGAAAGGAATAACTTCTGTATAACTTCCACCTGAGTTTCTAGGTGAAGCGATCGAACCATTGACCTCTACATAAGTTCTTCATAATCAATTCCCTTTTCATGCAATGTTTATCTCCAATCTCTATGTGACCAAACCCTATTCACCTTTCAAAGCCCAGATAAAACACGTCATCCACAGAACTCCCGTTTCCCTGCCCACTGAGCTCCCTCTCAGCCTGTCCCTCACGGTGGGAGACTCCAGGAGGCTGAATCTAACATGGACAGTCCTACACCACAAAATGACGTTTTGCTCAACAATGGGTGGTGTATGAGACCGTGGTCTCATAAGATGATAACAGGACTAAAAATATTCCTGTCGCCTAGTGAGGAGCCAAAGGCATCCTCGCATGTGTGGTGGTGCTGGTGTGGACAAGCCTGCTGTGCTGCCAGGTGTGTAAAAGCCTAGCACGAAGAACTGTGTGCAATAAGTCATGCTTGATAAAGATAGCAAATGACTATGTCACTGGTTTGTGTGTTTACTATATTATACTTCTGCCTTTATTTTAGAGTTTACGCCATCTGCTTATAATAAAAGTGTTAATCAAAACAGCCTCACGCAAGTTCTTCATGAGATATTCCAGAAGAAGGCATTTGTGTTAGTCCGTTTTGAGTTGCTATAAGGGAATACCAGAGGCTGGGTAATTTACAAAGAAAAGAAGTTTATTTGGCTCATGGTTCTGCAGGCTGTACAAGAAGCATGGAGATGCAAAAAGCAAAGGTAAATTTATTATTGAAGGAAGAACTGTTCTATAAATTTAGTATATTCTAAGTGTCCAGTGTTTACAAAGTCTACAGCAGTGGCAGCAATGTCCCAGGGCTTCACGTTCACTCACCCCTCACTCACTGACTCACCCAGAGCAACTTCCAGTCCTGCAAGCTCCATTCACGTAAGTGCCCTGCATTACCATTTCTTTTCTATCTTTTATAGCGTATTTTTACTGTACCTACTCCATGTTTAGGTATGTTTAGATACACAATTACTTCCCATTGTGTTCCAGTTGCCCACAGCATTCAGCACAGTCTTATGTGGTACAGGTGAGTCGCCTGGGAGCAACAGGCTGTACCGCATAGCCCAGTGTGCGGCAGGCACCATCCAGGTTTGTGTGAGTACACTGTGCTGTTCGCACAGGGAGGAGACTGGCCTAATGCCCTTCTCAGAGTGTATCCCTGTCATTAAGCGATGCATGACTGTATTCACTTTTATTTCCCCCAGCGTTTTTGACCATACTTATATATGTTCAGTGTAGCCCACATGAAATTAATCAGAGACAACAGAGTGACATTCTTGAGATGCCTTAGCTGGGCATGTCTCACGGGCTGTGGAAGAGGAAATGTTGATGGCATCGACCGTGCAGTGTAGGGAAGTGTGATTTGGGACGCTACCAGGATGTGGCTCTCCCTTATAGCACATCCGCACAGGCAGACAAACAAGAGCAGATGGAGAATGATCTTCCTACTACGTAACTGGTAACTGTCGTTTAGCAGTGTGTTAAAGAGAAATAACTTTCTTATCCATGATAATAGAGGCTTTATAATTCAAAATAAGCTGAAAGAGTAATTTAGACTACGCAAAAGCCCATGAGCGTGAGGGAAGCAGGCACCCAGGACCAGGTCAGCAGAACCTAATAAGCTCAAGAGCAAAAAACACCCGCAGTCTGCTCTGGGGCGCAGCCATTGTGTAATTAGGGTTCTCACCAACATCCTACCGAGGAGGGGAGGAGAACATAACAGGAAAGCTGTGCTGTGTAATATAGATAATTTTCTATGAATTAAAATGAGAAAGAATCTGATAGTCAAATGTAAGTAATTATTATTTCATTTTGTGGGTTTTGTCAATTTTTATTAAAATTGTATTGAACTCACACCAAGTTAAAGAACTCCTGTAGATATTGTCTCTATTTGTTCTTATATTCATTTATTTAGTGCAGACTTGCTGAATGCAGACCGTCAGATGCTGTCTGCATACCATGAACATAGGAAGGAAAGAAAAGTAAATGTCCCTGACACACAGGCCTGACTTCCATGAAGGTAGAGGATATTAACCACGTTTTCAAGTTACTTTTGTATTGTGCTGAAGGAGTAGTCTTACGTGAAGGTGCCTATATGCCTTACAGGATTAACCCTCACGTGGGTCAAAGGACGCAGGAGTTGAGGATATGGTGAAGCCTGGGACGGAGGAGCGGGTATTTTGCTCAGAGATGGCCCTGCCTTCATTCTCACTCCCCTACCCACCACTCTTACAGTGCATGCGTCTTGGGTAGAATGTACTATGTTTTTGATACCAGACTGAAATAGCATATAAGAGACTGGGGATTTTAGTAGCCAAAGGACATGTTACCCATGAAATCAGGAAAACATGCTTGGTGCTGTGCTGTCCCCACCATCCTGAAAACCATACCCTCCCCTTTGCATGCCAGAAGCAGCAATCCTATTGTCAAAAACTGGTCACTCACAGATGCTCAGGGATTCTTATCACGCTGTAGAAATTCACTTAAATGACCTCTTTAATCTAATTTCCTATATCCAAACAGAGAGAGAAAAATAAATTCAAGAGGAGTGTTACATTTATACTCTAGATAATCTTCAATAAAAAATATTATTTATAAATATAAATATTATTAATGAAATTGAAAAGAACACACACAAAAAACCTTCAGCAGATGACTGAAATAGCCAAATAGATTCCTTATAAGTTTGATTAAGAAAAATAAATTCTGTGAAATGAATAATGCAATAAAATAAGAAGTTAAATGCATAATAAAGCTAAACAAAATGTCATTTGCATTGAAGATGACAAAAATTAAAACTATGTAAAAAATTTAAGAGATAAGGTGCAGCTCCTCTGGGGACACAATGTGGGAGCCTGTAGCCGCGATGTAAGTCTGGCTACACTGAGGCTGCGATGTTTAAACACTGTGTGAAGAGATCACATCAACAGAGATAGACAGACAGAGAAAGCTGGAGAGAGACACAGACAGAGAGAGAGCCCAAGGAACTCCAGAGCTTCAGCCCCTGGACGTGTGATGTGCCACAGCCGAGACACCAGACACAGAAGTGAAGAAGCCTGTCCACAAATCCTTAAACATCTCACTCTTTACGAGGAAATCTCTGTCCCCTTCCTCAGCCAGCGGGGAAGGGGGTGTCCTTCATAACTACCCCATATGGAGGAAATGACACGGTTTTGAGAAGGCCGTGCTCTGCGGGCACCCCTTGTCACCCTTAGCCATGCGAGAAGCCCCCACATCTGAGTCCATCGTGTGGAGCAGTCACACGGGGACACCGGAGAGAGACAGAGACCGAGGCGTCCTTTCTGGTTTAGCTGCCCAGAGCCTTCTCAGCCCAGGGGGACCTTGAGCCGGGGTGACTTTGAGATGAGCCCGGCCTCAGCCAGTGTCTGGTGCAATCTCGGTCAGAGAAAGGCAGAATAAAAATAGCCTCACTGGGCCACGTCAGGCCTCATGTTCAAGAGCAAAATCACTGATCTGTGTTTTTTAGAAAGAAAAATCAAAGTCTAGGAGAGTTCATTACACAACTGAACAGTCACCTAAGAGGATTTCCAGCACAGCAGAGACATGGAAGACGAGGATAGTTTTTAAATTCCCTTGCACAGGAAAAAGACATAGCCTTTAAATTGAAATGACCTTCAAAGTTTTAACAACAACAGAACAAATTGAGGACAAAAAGAACTGTGTCGAGCTGCATTCTGGTGAAAATTCTGTGCTCTGCGGATGGAAAGGGACCACGCTTTGCTCCGTGGCTCCGTGAGGACGAGGACTCAGACGACAGAGCCGTTCCATCCTTACGGTACCTGTTCCCCACACCGTACCTTGTCCTGGGCAGGTTTTGCTTTACTAAACACATCCTCTCTGACTCTTTTGGGTAGGATGTCTTTGTGAAAAGCTCCCTTCAATCTTTGCATCTTCCCTCCTGCTTTAAAAACAATAAAAGCTGGATCACTGGTAGAAAAATAGACCAAAAGAGAAATGAAAAGTCGATAAAACAGTGCCTCTTGTTGAAGGCTCTTAGGTGAGGCGATAGGTTTTTCACAGATGGGAGATGGAGAGTCTTCTGTGACTTCTCTGACTTCGCCCGCCCTGTGGGGACAAAGCCAGGCTGTCCTCTCCTTTCACTCCATTCCCTCATTTTCTATCCTGCAGTAAAAGTATGGTCAACAGACAGGTCTTAATCTTAAAGTCTTACGAGAGCTAAGAAATGTAGAGTTTCTCTCTCTGTCTCTCTCTCTGTCTCTCTCTGTCTCTCTCTCTGTCTCTCTCTGTCTCTCTCTCTCTCTCTCTCTCTCTCTCTCTCTCTCTCTCATCCAGGGCTAGATTTTCAAACCTTTACCTTACTAAAGTGGTAGAAATAGCTCATTGCAGTCTACAAACAAAAGAACACCTAACTAGAAGTGTGTAATAAAACAATAAAAACTGTTGCTATTTCCTAGTGCAGGAAATGTGGAGGAACACACGCTTCTAAGTCAGTACCACTATGTCACTGGGAAGCAGGCCTGACCCCTTTAAGGGGCGATTTCCTGCTTGAACAGGTCCCCTCTTTATCGAAAGGTAGACGCACAGATTTAGTCATGGAATCTCCATCTAACAACATGCAAACAGAGTCCTTCTCTGTCAAGGAGGAAGAGAGCCCTGCTCAGACCCCCAGCAGAAGGCCCTGGAGACCATGGCAAGGACCTAGCAGCACCCCCACGCCACCCCACCTCCCGCACTAGCTGCAAGAAGCTGCTCTTCCAGAAAAGGCTCTGGTGGAGAGTAGCTATGAGTGGGCAACGATGGTGTCAGCTCAGAGATGGAGAAGCTCCCAGGAGCACCCACCTTTTCCTTCCCTGGAGGGACAGCCAGTATGGTTCAGCCACAGAAAGGAGAAATCAAAATCTGTGGGTTCAAGATTTTCAAATCGCATCGCTTCTTGGCCTTTTGGCTAAGATCGAGTGCAAGATTTTCAAATCACTGTCCCCAGAGGATACATGTGCTACAGTGGGACCTGGTGTCCCTGTGAGGGTGTGACCAACAACCTGCACCCACCTAGTGGAACTTAGGGCAGCAGCTCAGACCAGCTCAGGTGGGAGACAGCAAACAGCGAGGCACACCGTGGGGGTGTGGGGGGTCGCTGCGGGAAGATCCACATCAAACTCAGGCTCCTCAGAGCCAAATTGAAACATGCATCCAGCAAGCCCTTTCCCACTAGGACACTTCGCATCCCATGGAAACCCATAGCAATTTTCACAAAATGAAAAACTAAATAGGGCCCGGAATAATTATGTCTATATGAACATTTTGAGAACTGACACAGTCTTTATGAAGCTGTCTTGAGAAATAACAGTCCCTTTATATGTAAGAAATTAAAACAAATGACCACAAAAGTCTGTGCAACCTCAGAGCTTTGATGAATTCTAGGCAGCTAGGAAATGCCCAGAGCATAAAACATGCAAATATTTGTGTTTTCCCTGAACACATGAGTAACAAAAAGGAACTCTCTTCACTTGTAAAGCAATATTTGTGCTTTACCTTGTTTTCTTGTCTGGGAGCTGCCCGCCATGCACACGCGGGTCTTTTCCATCTTCAGTTTGTAGCCTGTGACCTGAGGCGGTTCATCTGTTTTCTGTCTGCAAAGTGAATTTGGTAATCACAAACCCACAGGGGTTATTCAGTGAAGTGTAGGTTAAAGAGCTTTGTACCTTTGACAATAATCACAGAAATGTAAGTTCCAGTCACAAACCAAACTCTACTCAGCATGTAATCAGAGTTCTGAGTGTGCCGGGTCTCTTTTGGCTTTGTTCTTCTTTCAACAAAATCTATTTAAAAAAAAAAAAATTATGATCCCTCTTTGTAGCTGAATTCACACGTAAATTAGATTTGCTTTTCTTCCTTTTCCTACACAGTCCACCACTCACAAACCCTTTCCCATTGGGCTTCCCAGCCCTTGTCCTCCACCCTGGCCCATCTGGGACGCTGCAGAGGGTGCTGAGAGGGGCCACATGTCAAGAGGAGGCAACTAGAGAAGTCACTTTGCTTGTCACAGTGGGGTTCAGGCTTCAGGATTTGGACTTTGGCAGCAGTCCCTGGCTCTCTGCACTTCTGTCTTCAACTGCCTACAAAGCTACTTATTCCCAGGGAGAAATCTGACCATGTACTTCCTTCACCCATGGACACCACACACTATAATCAGCAACCGTAGCTACCAGGGCTGTCATTTGCAAGGACAGAACACAGGGGAGGGGATGCAGGCCCCAGCCTGTGACAAAGTGGGTGCAGCTCTGTTGTCCTTCACCCAGCAGCTGGGGCAGCTCACAGGGCCCACTCACTTCTGTTTCTGCTGCTGTAAACTGGAAGGATTGAATAAAATTAAATATTTTATGAAATCTAGAATATAGCATTGAAGTGACGAACAAAAATATCATAAGTTCACTAATTACTGAGGAGCCATAAAAGATCACATTTTGAGGCATCGGCAAAAAACATACTGGAAAGACAGAAATGGACAAAATAAAACTGCTAGAATCTTGACTTTTATAACCAACTGCATTAGTTTGCTAGAGTTCTTACAACAAAATACCAATTGGGTGGCTTAAGCAACAGACATTTATTTCCTCCCAGTCCTGGAGACTGGAAGTCTGAGATCAAGGTGTCAGCAGGGCTGGTTCCTCTTGAGGCCTCTCTCCTCAGCTTGTGGATGGCCACCTTCTTCCCCTGTCCTCACGTGGTCATCCTTCTGCATGTGTCTCTGTCCTAGTCTCTTGTAAGGACATTCCAAGGTCCTGAGGACTAGGGCTTCAACTTATGAACTCCTGGAAGGTCACAATTCAGCTAATAGCATCAATCTTCTTTCCTGTTAGTAGAGTGAACAGCAAAGACCAAGAGCTATGTATGATATACGGAAAATATTTTTCTCTCTAAGAAAAAAAGGAAAAGCAAGCATTTATCTCTGAGAATAAAGTATTGGACATTCCAGTGCTCTTGATACAATCAATGGGAAAAGTTTTATTAACTGCAGCCCCATAAATCAGAGGGAAAAGAATTCCATGAAAAGCCAAACCTTAGCAGTTCATCTGCCTGCTCAGACATGGCCCTGGTCACAAATGGATAGGGGAGCAATGTCCCTGGGGCATCGACTGAGATCATCTCTGGGGGTGGGCCCTGTCCCTACTGGCGATGCAGCAGGGACAAGAGAGACCATGGCCTTTTCCTCCTGAAACTTACATAAATAAGTAAATGGGCCAGACAGCCTCAGGGAACATCAATGGGGTGAATGTGACAAAGTGACTGGGGAGGGCATAGTGATCAGGAAAGGATTCAGTGGCTGATGTCCAGACAGAGGGCGGGGGAGCTCGGAGTGCTGTCCTGCTGGGACGGCCAGAAGGATTGGAGACCCGCAGTGTAGCTGGGGAGACACGCAGGACCTTGAGGGTTTCCATGGGAAACCAAGCCGTCAAGGACTTCAAGAAAGGGAACAATGTGATCTGGAAATGGACAGCAAGGGAGTGAGAGCCCACGATAGGGCAGCAGGAGCCAGGGCAGGGTCCAGAGAAGACTCGGTGAAGGGACAGGGAGGGCCGCAAGGGAGGAAGGAGCTGTGTCTGCAGGGCCCGCTTCACACTGCTTATCCAGTCCAGTTTGCAAGAAGGAATCTGTCAGAAGATGATGCAGACCAGGCTGGAGCACACGCTGCTGTGGGCTTACGGATGGCAAAGTCTGCAATTTTCCCCATGGCACGTCCTAAGAACAAACCATCCTCTTGTATCAGAGGCTGATAGCAGAGAGAGGAAGGAAGAGAGAGAGACAGACAGATGCTCAATCAGGCCCACGTGTGCGTTGTGTTGGCCTATATGGATATTTTAATTTTAATTTGCTTCCAAAATTTAAAAAAATCATGATTTCATCCCCAAATCTGATTCCCATTTTCCCCATAAGGAATTGTAAGACGCACACAGCTGAGTGTCAGGTGGGCCCTGCAGAGTGCATCCTCATCTTCCAGGCTGCTGAAAGTTGCGCTCGGCAATCCACAGGCCCCAGGCTGCACCCAGCCCTGTGGTCAAGCTAAGCGATGATGTTCCTGTAGTGTGCACCTGCCCTCCCCAGGGTGCCACAGCAGGGACAGGCTGTGGCCCCTGCAGCTTAAACCCATCTTCCCCAGGCTGCCTCAGGCCTGGTTGAAGAGGAGATGTCTCCTAGGATCACCTTTGCTTTCAGCCACTGCACTGCACAGCCACTCCCTGACCTTTAGGCAGTCCCAGGCCATGACAGCATATGACTCCTGAGCAGTCCCCAAGCACTCTGGGTTTGAGCAGGCCATGCTGAGCACAGTGGACAACTGCAGTCTGTACCCTGCTATCTCAGCTGCCTTGGGCCATGCTGACATCACGTAGCCCTGCAGACTGTACTGCTCTTTGGAAGGACATCTCAACTGGGAGGAGCGGTGCTTGGTACCTAAAAAAAGCCACCACAGCACCCGGCTGCCCCAGGCTCTTCTGAGAAGCACATGTCTCCTGGCCCCCTTTGCTCTTCCAGCTGCCACCCACCTTGCCGAGCAGCAGGTTTTTACCTTGTGCCTTCTGAGCTGCTTCTGCCTCCTACGAGCTGTGTCCCTTATCCCTGTTCCCCTGCTGTGGCATGTTGTACTGGGGACAAGTGTCTCTCCTGCCCATGCACTGTCTCTCTCCAGGCCGCTGCTGTCCCTGCCAAGTGCCACGTGCCTTACACAGGGTACACAGCTGCTTTGCAGGTGTCCCAGGTCATGCTGAGTAGTGTATGACTCTTGCAGATGAGTTCCACGTTCTTGGGACTGCCGCACTCCCTGCTGAGCATCACGCATGTCGCACGGGCATTTTCCACGTTCTCCCCACTGCTGGCCCGGTCAATTGCTGATGTTTCCAAGACTCAGGTCCTTTGGGCTCCAACAGTGAGGCCGGTTTTCAATGCCATTCTAATCTTAGAGTTGCGTTGCCTCCTACATTGTTCTCTTTCTCTTTTTAACTACTTATCGTACATACTTCATGTACTTGTTTTTATAAAGCTTGTATAAAATTAAAAACAATAATGCTATTTAGATTGTCTTGATAATTAATAAAAATTGCTTTAATAGCACATATTCAGGGGCAGAAGGTCAGTATTGAAGAGAAATTACAAAATACTGTAGGTGGGAGAATAGTGTGTAAATGTACTTTAATGTCCAGAGATGATTCATATTTGAACCATAACACATACATATTAAAATCTTTTTAGATATAGTTACTGTGCAAACTTCCATTGATGAAACTGTGCATCACTATACATTGTAGGGTTAACCAAGCAACCAACAACAAAATTGCTCAGGTAGAGTTAAATCACGGCCAGGTGCGGTGGCTCACGCCTGTAATCCTAGCACTCAGGGAGGCCGAGGCAGGAGGATTGCTCAAGGTCAGGAGTTTGAGACTCATTTGAGCAAGAGTGAGACCTCACTTCTACTAAAAAAAGAAAAAAATAGTCGGGCGTGGTGTCGCATACCTGTAGTCCCAGCTACTTGGGAGGCTGAGACAGGAGGATCGCTGGAGTCCAGAAGCTTGAGGTTGCAGTGACCTATGGTGATGCCACTGCACTCTAGCTGTGGTGACAGAGGGAGATTCTGTCTCTAAATAAAGTTAAATTGCATGCATTTGGTTATTAAATATTAAAAATAAAGAATAGCAGTAACTTCACAACTGTGAAGATGCAGTGCTTGTCTACCCTGAAATGGATGCTCTATAATCCATTGCAGGAAATTCAATTTTCTGCACATGGACATACGTAGTGAGGATTTTGTAACTTAGTTTCATGTTAGGTCTACTCATTTAATTAGCATCCTCAAGTTCTTGATAAACTCTAGTAGGGTATTGGTTTCAGTTTATAATCACTTTGAACTGAGTAGCGGTAGTAGTCGCCCACTGAGTAGCCCATAGTCAAATGAAAAGCTAGTGAACTGTGCATCTTTTGCTCTGGAAAACCATCAAGAATATGTTTTATGAGTCATTGACCCATTGAGGCAGCCTTTACACTTGGCACTTAATTTGAGATTTATGGCCCTAGATGTTAAGAGCATGCAGGTAAGCAATGATGACTATTTAGTTAGAATCAGGGGAAATTTTACCAAAAGAAAAGTCTCTCTGGAGGTGACATTGCCCCCAGTGTCTTCAGGGCTGTAATGGGGAGGATGACCTGCTCCTGCTCAGTGAGCAACGTGGACACGTCATTTACATTCTCTCCGCAGAGACATCATTGAGGAAAAGTTTAAGGAAAATGAAGGATAACGGTTGTCCCCATTTGGCAGCACCCCGTGGAACGGGAGCAGGAACGCAGAGGTGAGAAACCTCTGGGCTGTGCGTGGACCTCTGTAACTGATGTTCCTGTGCAGGGAGTGGAGGGGGCCGTGACCAGGCTGCTGCAGAAAAAAAGGGTTTGATTTTTAGTACAGGCTCCACAGTGAATCAACTTCTTTTCATCCAACATGTTTCTTTTAAACACACCCTCCCGTGCACTCTCGGAAAGGACTCTAATTCCGCAGGAGAATGATCCACACCAAGTTCCCGGCCCAGATAGACCTGAGCTGCTGCTTCAGGAGACTCTTGACTTCATGGGAAGCACAGGGTGAATTAAGCACTGAGGCTCTCACTGAAAGGAAGAGGTCTTATTTACCCAACAGTCTCAAGGAAGACATGAAAATCTGGGGCACACAGGCCCTCCCCTGACTCTCACTCAGGGAGTTGGCCAAACAGGCCGCCTCCCTTAGCCACCAGCTACCCAATTCTGCCCACCTCTCAATTAGCCGGAGAAGGGGGGGAGGGACAGTAATTCTCCAGTCCCCTGGGAGGCAGCAACCAGCCTCTGCTCTCTCTCTGGACAGTAGTGAATTTCTTCACCAGCCGTCTCCTAGCAAAGCCAAATTAGGATGGTGCCCAGAGAATTTGTCTGGGGTTGGGCGTCCCTATGAGAAGAATCTCCTTCTTTGGTAAACTTTGCTCTGTTGGGGGACTTGGTTTGCCCCTCTAGGCTGTGCCCATCCGTGGGCAGTAAAGAGCAGAGCTGAAGAGAGACAGCGGCGTGGAGAGGAGAGACAGTGGTGCCACAGATGGGACACCACAGTTTGACATCTTCAAAGTCCAGCAGTCACCCGGCCACCTCTCACCCGGGGCTGGCTACCAAAGGGGCAGTGCTCACCCTAAGGTGCTGTGCACACGGCAGCTGCTGGTGAGAGCGGAGTGGGGTGAAGAGCCCCAGTGCAGGCCGGGAAGTAGGTATCAGAGGATCGCACGCAGGACTGGGATTCAGGCCCCTTTTCATCAAAGGTCACATTATCTTCCAAAGCTGTTGCCATCGGTTTTTACTCACACCAGAAGATCCATTGATCCATGCTGGTATTGCCTTACATATTAATTTTTGCCAATAAAATCAGTATAAAATGTCATCTCAGAGTTGTTTGATTTACACACCCGTAATCATTTACAACTGGAGCAGCTGCTCTCCATTTTTTTATTCGCTCTTCATGTTTTTGGCTGCAGCGAAATGCTATTGTATACTGCGTTCATTTTTCTATTGGGTGCTTTGTCTTTTCTATTTGTACATGCTGGCAGATAGATAGGTAGATATAGAGACTGGTCACATTGCAGCTGTGTGTGTTATGTGTTACAAATATCGTCTCCCCGTTTTACCATTTTTTTTCTCTCTTTTCCTAAGGTAGTCTGTAATAACCAGATGTTTTTAACCTTAATGCAGTAAACTTCATCAATCATGTTTTTTGTGATTAATGTGTTTTGTGGCTTGCTTAAGAAATCCTTCTTAACCCCAAGGTCAGACTGATTTTCATCTTCATTGCTTCTACCAGTTTTACAGCTTTTCTTCTGACATTTAAGTTTCTAATCCATCTGGACTTAATTTTTCAATAGTGGGAGGCAGAAATCTATTTAATTAATTCCATGCAGAAATACATTTTCTTAGCTCCATATATTATATAATCCCTCCTTTAGAAAATGACCTGCCATAACATGTCATCGTTTATCAAAATTCCGTATAGTCTTCAGTCTGTTTTTATATTCTATATGGTTTCTTTAATTCATTTGCTATCCCTGTTGCAAAAATCAAAATATTAATTGCTATAGCATCATAACTTGATCCACCTGGGTAGTATCTGCCTTTGTTTCTTTATAAACTGAGAGCTCTTTGAAAACAGAGAATGCACATTTGCCGCTGTCTCCCTAAGAAGAGCCTGTTGTCTAACACATAAAATGCTCTCAGTAAATACCTGTTCTGGCTATTTTAATTTGTGATACAGCTCTCATCAGGAGGTGTAGTCTATGTCCCGTCTCCTTGAATGTGGGAGAGCCTGTGGCTGTTTAACTAGTGGGATACAGTAGAGTATCATTAAAGGCAGTAGAGTACATTAAAGGGCAAGCAGCTTCTGCCTCATCCAATGCAACTCTTGCCCTAGGAGCCCTGAACCATCACATAAGGATCTTACTACCCCAAGGCCACCATGGTGAAAGCCAAGTCTCATGGAAAAGCCACATACAGGCATTCCTGTCCAAGTCCTTTAATTATCCCACGCCTGATGCCAGGTAATGGGGTGAAGAATTCTCCAGAATAATTCTAACCCCAGGAATTTTGAGTCACTCCTAGCAGTTAAATCTTTCCAGCTGAGCTAACCACAGTAGACTATATACAAATTCCTGATCTACAGAATCTGTGAGTATAAGAACAAGACTCACAGATTGTTGTTTTGTACCACTAAGTTTCAGAGTTGTTCATTATGCTACAGTAGATAATCAGGACACCTGTTAAATGGAACTGAAGGAAGATCCAGTGAGGACAGAAGCATAGACCACAGCAAGCCTGGGATGCAGGAACCTGTGGTTCTCCAGGTAAGTATTTGCCTAACTGACTGTGCAATTTGCTTCACTGGTCCCAGTTTTCCCTCTGCAAAGCTCAATTGTCTCTAATTGTAAACGAGTTCAATCTGATAATCATGTAATTTGAAGTCAAATATTTATTAGTTCAATTCAGAACTTCCATTTCCAGGATTTGCCAAGTGGTTGGATGCTAATGTTCACATTAACGTATTTTATTTGTATTTTCCTGGATGGAGCTGAAACCTATTCTACTAAGTGAAGTATCCCAAGAATGGATAGACAGGCACCACATGTACTTACCAGCAAATTGGTTTCGCTGATCAACACCTAAGTGGACACATAGGGACAAAATGTATTGGGTGTGGGGCAGATGGGAGTGGGGAGGAGGGGATGGCTATATACATACATAATGAGTGCAATGCACACCATCTGGGGGGTGGTCACGCTTGAAGCTCTGACTCGAGGGGGGAGGGGGGACAAGGGCAATACACGTAACTTTAACATTTGTACCCCCATAATATGCTGAAATAAAAAAAATGTATTTTATTTACTGGATATGTAACATTCACAACTTAAACTTCTTGATATAAATGATGTATCATTCATAATATGTACTTTGACCACATTTAAAAGGATTGAACACTGTCCATACATTTACTAGATAGAAATTTAAAACAAAACATAGAAGAGGTAATATATACCCAAATTCATATTGATATAGCTATCATATGATAATAAACTAACAATGTCCACAATAGTCATTAAATTCAGTTTGAGTATTCAAGAAGCAAAGGCAAAACATTATAGGTTATTGAACTTCATTGTTTGATAAAATTTAGCAGGTAAACTTCTCAGCAAAGATAACAGATGTTCTGATATTGTGCGGTAAGAGTTCTCTAGTTAAAAAAGCAGTAAAGCTTACAAAATCCATACCTATGCTCTCATTAATACTGACAGCACCTTGTCAGTTAGACATCACAGTGTTGCCATTTTCCAGATTTAAAAAAATGTGAAGATAAGAGAGAGTAATTACAATTGCTTAAAATTACACACCTTTCAAGTGCCAGAGCATGGACTCAAGCATAGATTCATGATCTTAAAATCTCAATACCTTTCCACTGTGCTTACAATAAATTCCAAACTCAGTCTGATATTGGGACCTTATGTCATTTCATTAGCTAGCTTCTGACCAATGCTTTTGAGAGGAATTATGCAAAAATGTCGAGATGTGACTTTTCTTTATGTTAACTTTCAAAAGAGCTAAGATTAAAAATATGTAAAACACTCACAGGTACAATGAAAGCATGTTGCTTATGTTGGCAAAATGAGGGAGGCTGAACTAATGAAACTCAAAAGTTACAAAAATGTGCCCAGAGGAGATGAAAGAATGGATGGTTGGTCTGTCCCTGTCTTTATCTCTCTCCAATGTCAACCTTCTCAACCAGGTCCCTGATAGGAATTGGAAAACAAACTTCCAAAATTGGTCTTTCTTGGCAAGTTATAGGAATAAACATCATTAAATAAATATACTCTGAGTTGTTGCAACATGCTGTAACCTGCATGCATGACAGCAAGAATCCAACAATCTTGATTCATGTTTTTATCAAAAAATGGCAGGTACCTTCCAGTTTGATCTCATAGGGTATTAATAATGTTTGTAAATTTTAACTTTAGTAAACACTAAGCTTTGAATTGTGAAAAATTTCCACCTGTGGTTACAGTCAGTCTTCATCTACCACTCCTATAGAAGACCCATTCTTAATGCTAAGCATGGTCTGCATAACGCCAGAGAGATCTTGGTCTCCTTCCTCATTGTCCCCACTAACGAGGCACTAAAACACTGTGCTCTCTTCCCACTCTGGACTTGGTTTCCATGGGTGGATTTCTGGACACACAGAATAACTGTTTTTATTTACTGGCAATTTTACATTGCACATCTTCCCAATTTTTTCAGGGTTTTTAATTTATGTGACTTTCGTTAAATGCTCACTGGTGGCACAGTACTCCCATAAATTAAAATTATCCACAAATTTTACAAAAAATCCTTTCTCCTCTTAAAAATTAGAAATAAAAATGCTGAGAGAGATTTTGAAATGGCCCTGGATTGATCTGAATTTGGAATGGATTTTCTTTTCAAAAATGTGTCTTGATTTAGAATTTTTAGGGGAGAATCTGATTTTCAGAGTCACCCCCTTATAATATTCAAAAAGTATGGTTGTCCACAATACATTATAAAACATGCAATTAAATATAAACAGGAAAAAGTCTATCAACAGAAATTGCCCTGAGAAGGGCCAGGCAGTGGACTCACTAGCAGACTTTAGGTCAGCTATTCTAAACATGTTTAGTGAAATAGAAAGCAAACTGTGGCCCAAGACCTAAACCAAAGAATGATGTCATGTCCAAGGAGGAATTCTATCCCTTAAGAGATATAGATTATAAAAATTTCTGTATTTTACAAGTAGAAAGAGATAACAATTATTAAAAGGACCAAGCTACAAATCTGGAGTTATGAATAACTGGAATGAAAAATCCACTAGAAAAGCTCAACAGCAGATGAGAGAGGGCAGAAGAAAGAATCTGTAAATTTGGAGACAAGGCAACTGAAGTTTTCTAGTCTGAAAGACAGAAGGAAGAATTAATTAAAAAATTGAACAGAGCCCAAAAGACCTGTAGGACCATCAAGCACACCTGCATATGCATAACGGAAATTCCAGAGTGAGAGAAGAAAGAACAAGGTGGAAAAAGAATATTTAAAGAAATACTGGCCAAAAGCTTCTAAAATTTGACTACACACATTGATTTTTACATCCAAAGAGCTTAAAACTACAAATATGATCAAATAAAAAAGATCCATACTAAGATAGATGATAAACTGACAAAAGCCAAAGACAGAAGTGACGTGTCATATACAAGGTGTCCTGAAAAATGTAAAAAACAGATTTCTCTTCAGAAACTATGAGGGCCAGAAGGTAATAGAAGGACATATTCAACGTGCTAGGGAAAAAGTACTGTCAAGTAAGTTTTATATATCTAGAATAAAAAAATTAAGAAATTAAGGCATTTCCAGATAATGATATGATAGAGTTCATTGCTAGCAGACCTGTTATGACAAGAAACACTAAAGGGACAGAGGGAGGGATGGGGCATAAGGAGTAGACCCAGCCAAGAGCTGGGGGTAAGGGTAGGCAAGTATAAGACTGTGGACATTTTTTGGAGCTTTTGATTTGATTTTGATTTTAAACCAGGCAATATTGTGTTAAGTTCAATTGTGAAGAAAAAAATATATATCAATGTTTTCCGATAAAATACAGTGACTACCTGGAAAAAGTACTAAAGAGAATTCTTCAGGATGAGATGAAAGGACATTAGACATTAACTCAAAGCCAAACAAGAATTTAAAAACGTTGGTAAATATCACTGTAAAAAATCAAACTATTAATATGTGCTATCTAAAATAGACCCTCTCAGACACTAACATGCTAAAATTTAAATGACAGAAAAAGATATTGCATATAAATAGCACCCAAAAGCGAGCTAGAGTATATAATCCAGCTAATATATCAGGCAAATGGACTTTAATATCAGGCAAAATATCAGGAAAAATGGACTTTAAAATAAAAATTTTTAGAGAGAAAAAAAGGGCATTTTAAAATGGAAACAGAATTAATTCATCAAGAAGATGTAGTGGGACTGGGTACAGTGGCGCATGCCAGTAATCCCAGCAATCTGGGAGGTCGAGGCAGGAGGATCACTAGACCTCAGGAGTTTGAGACCAGCCTGAGCAAGAGCAAGACCCCATCTCTACTAAAAGTAGCAAAATTAGCCAGGCATCCTGGTGTGGGCCTATAGTCCCGGCTACTTAGGAGGCTGAGGCAAGAGGATTGCTTGAGCCCAGGAGTTGGAGATTGCAGTAAGCTACAATGACACCACTACACTCTACCCAGAGTGATAGAGCAAGACTCTGTCTTAAAAAGTAAATAAATAAAACAAGAAAAAAGAAAGAATATATAGTGTTTATAAACATATATAGATGAAATAGCAGTATCCTGTTATGTATAAAGCAAAAACTAAAAGAATCAAATGGAAAGTTATAAAACAATAGTCGAAGACTTCAATACACAATTTTCAATAATGAATAGAACAACTAAGTAGAAAATCAACAAGACAACAGAGGACTAGAACAACACTGTAAACCAACTAAACCTAACAGACATCTATAGACTATTTCACCTAGCAGAATCACATACAAATGCTCATGGAACATTTTTGGGGATAAACTATGCAACAGGCCACAAAACACGTCTCAATAAATTAAAAAGATTGAAATCACACAAAGCACATTCTCTAACTACAATAAAATAAAATTAGAAGTCAAAAACAGAAGGCAATTTAGGATATTTAAAAATATGTCAAAATAAGACAATCCACCCCTAAATAACTAGTGAGCCAAAGAAGAAATCAGAAGAAACTCATGGGGTGCAGTGAAAGCAACACACAAAGGAAAATTTACATCTGTTAATGCCTACAATAAAAAAGGTAATATCTTAAATCATTAACCTAGCCATTTGCCTTTAGAATGTAGAAGAGTAGTAAACTAAAGACAGAGGAACAAAAAGCAACAAAATAATAGATTAGAGCAGAAATAGGCAAACAGTTTGAAATCAATAGAGAAAACTGTGAAACCCAAATCTGGTTCTCTGAAAAAACCAACAGAATTGAAAAACTTTAACTAGACTAATGAAGAAAAAAAGAGAGAAGACTCAAATTACTAAACAAGGAATGAAAATGGAGACATTCTTATAGATCTTGTAGAAATAAAAGAAATTATAAGAGAATTCTATGAACACTTTGTATGCCTAAAATTGGATAACTAAGATGATACGAACAAATTTCTAAAAACGTAATAAATTACCAAAATTGACTTAAGAAAAAATTGTTATCTATAGCCAGATTAGTAATTTAAAAAAAAAAAAAAAGGAAAGGAAAGGAAAGAAAAAAGAAAAGAGAGAGAGAAAAAAAAGAAAGAAATCCAATGAAATAAAACTCAGGACAAGATGGCTTCACTAATCAATTCTACCAAATGTGTAAACAAGAATTAGCATGAATCCTTTAGAATTCTCCCTTAAAAAAATTTTAAAAAGGAGGTACCCTTTCTAGCTCCCTCTATGAAGCCATTATTTCCCTGATACCAAGGCCAAAGATATAGAAAACTACAGACCAATACCCCGTAGGAATATGATGCATAAATTCTCATCAAATTACTGACCGATTGAATCCAGCAACTTACTAAAAGGATTGTAAACCATGACTGTATTAGTAGGGATTTTCCAGAGAAATAGAACCCATAGAATGTGTGCATATGTAGAGAAAGAGAGATTTATTTTAAGGAATTAGTTCACATAATTATGAAGCTGGCAAGTTCAAAATCTGCAGGATAGGCCAGCAGGCTGGTGATCCAGGGGAGAGTTGATGTGGCAGCTCAAGTCCAAAGACAGTCTGGAGTCAGAATTCCTTCTTCCCCACCGGATCTCAGTCTGTTTTCTCTTATGGCCTTCACCTGATTAAACACAGCCCATCAAATTATGGATGGTAATCTGTTTTACTCAGTCTTCTGACTTAAATATAATCTCAAGTAAAAAATACCTTCACATTAACATCCATTCTGGTGTTTGACCAAGCATCTTGATACTATGGTCTAGCCAGATTGACATCAAAAATTAACCACTATGATGACCAAGTGGGATTCATTTCAGGAAGGCAGAGGTAGTTCAATATACAAAATAATCACAGTCAATCAATATACCTTATTAATAGAAAGAAGAAAAAATGTCATCATCTCAATTGATGCAAAAAGTTTTTTGACAAAATCTCTCACTCTTACATGATAAAAACACTAAAAGAATAAATAAAAAGGATCCTTCTCAATCTGATAAAAGACATCTATAAAAAATGTACAGCTAACATCATGATTAATGGTGAAAAAAGACAAAGATTTCCCCTCTTGCTGTTTCTATTGAACACCGCACTGAAGAAGTTCTAGCCAGGGAAATTCATCAAGAAAAAAATATAGAAGGCATCCAAACTAGAAAGGAAGAAGCAAAACTACCTCATTTCACAGATGACATGTATGACACACACACACACACATATAAAACCTAAGGAATCCACACATATAAAAACTATTAGAGATAACATATGAGTTGAGCACAGTTAAAAGAGTAACACATAAAAGTCGTATGTCTACATACTAGCAATGAATGAATTCAAAAATCAAATGATAAAAATAATTCCATTTATAATAGCATCAAAAAGTAAAAAATATGTATAAATGAATTTTTTAAATGGATAAAATACTATTATACTGAAAACTATAAAACACTGATGAAAGAAATTAATGAGACCTAATGAAATGGCAAGACATCCATGTTCATGGATTGGAAGATGGCAATATTCTCCACATTGATCTACTATCAAAATTCTAACTACCTTTTATGAAGAAATTGACCAGCTGATCCCAAGTTCACATGGAATTGCAAGAGAACCCAAATAGTCAATGATCTTGAAAAAGAAAAAAAATTATAGGACTCAAACCCATGCATTAGGCAACACTTTCTTAAGTATGACACCAAAAACACAAGTAAGAAAAGAAAAGCAAAAGAAAAATTGAATTTCATCAAAATTTTAAAATTTGTACATCAAAAGACATTATCAAGCAAGTGAAAAGGCAACGTACAGATGGGAGAAAATATTGACGAATAATGTATCTCATAAGGGTCTAGTGCCCAGAATATATAGAGAACTGTTACAACTCAACAACAAAAAGACAAACAGCTCAATTTTAAAATGTTAAAGTCCTTGAATAGAAATCTCTCCAAAGATGTGCAAATGGCCAATAAACTAATGAAAAGATGCCAGTCATCATTAGCCATTCAGGATGTGCCAATCAAAATCACAATGAGATACTACCTAACGGTCACTAGGGTGGCTGTAAAAAAATGAAAAATAGTAAATGTTGGCAAAGATGTGAAAAAAATTTGAATTCTCATATATTTCTGGTGGTAAATAAAATAGTACAGTCACTGTGGACAACAGTTCGGTGGTTCCTCAAAAAGTTAACTATAGAATTGCCATATGATTGAGTAGTCATTGTACTCCTAAGAGAACTAAAAGCGTGTGTTCAAACAACTTGTACATAAACATTTATAGCTGCTTTTTTCAAAATAGTCAGAATAGAAACAATCCAAATGTTCATTAAGTGATGAATGAATAAATAAAATGTAGTGTAGCCATATGAAGGAATATTATTCAAACATGAAAATAAATGAAGTACTGATACTTGCTAGATCATAAGAGAAACATGAAAATGTTATACTACATAAAGAAACCAAGACAGAAAAATGGCACATGATGTATGATGATTTCACTTACGTGAAATGTCCAAAATAGGCAAATCCATAGGGACAGAACGCAGATTGGTGGTTTCCACAGACTGGAAGAGAAGATGGGGAGTGATTGCTCAAGGGTACAGGGTTTCTTTTGGGAGTGATGAAAATGTTCTGAAATTAGGTAGTGGTGATGGTTATATAACACTGGAAATGTGCCAAAAGCACTGAATTGTAGAATTCAAAATGGTTAAAATGGTAAAATTTATGTAAATTTTACCTTAATTTAAAAATTAATACATTGATTGAAATGTACTGACTAGAAGAGCCCATGAAAATTCAGAGATTTACAAGTAAGACTACTTGACTTAGCAAATATAAAGATTTATTTATACCCTATATCAAATTTGTTAACTATGTAAAGTGTATTAATTAAGACAATATGAAGATGTTGTAGAAATAGACAAACATATCAATAGGACAGAAATTGATCTATGAAAGAATGAGTCCTAGGTACACAAAAGGCATTACAAATCATGCAAAGAGAGGAATTTGTTTATTAAATGGTGTTTGGGATAATTGGCTTTCCATAATAAAAACAACAAAATGACAGCAATGACACCATACTTCAAAATCAGTTCCAAGTATGTAATAAAAAATTAAATTTCTTTCTTTTTATTTGAGAATATTAATAGGGTACAAATGTTTTTGGTTACATGAATCACTTTTGTAATGCTTGAGTCATGGCTATAAGTGTGCCCATCACCCAGGTAGTGTTCATTGTACCCGTTAGGTAGGTTTTCACCCATCCCCTCCTCCCCCTACCCATGCTTGATTTCCACTGAATTATACTTCCCTCTGTGCACATATGTGCTCATCAGTTAGTTCCAATGTAATAGTAAGTACATGTGGTGTTTGTTTTTCCATTCTTTGGATACTTCACTTAGGATAATGGTCTTCAGTTTCATCAAAATTGTTGCAAAAGGCATTAATTTATCCTTTTTTATGGCTGAGTAGAATTCCATGGTATACATGTAACACATTTCATTAATCCACTCATGAATCAGTGGACACTTGGGTTGATTCCATATCTTTGCAATTGCGAATTGTGCTGCAATAAACATTTGAGTGCAGGTGTCTTTTTGATAAAATGATTCCCTTTGTTTTGAGTAGATACCCAGTAGTGGGATTGCTGGATCAAATGATAAGTCTATATTTAGTTCTTTGAGGAATCTCCATACTGTTTTTCATAGAGTTATACTAATTTGCAGTTATACCAGCAGTGTACAGGCATTCCTTTCTCTCTGCATCCATGCCAGCATCTATTGTTTTTGGACTTTTTAATAAAAGCCATTCTAACAGGGGTAAGGTGATATCTCATTGTGGTTTTAATTTACATTTCCCTGATAGTTAGTGATATTGAGCATTTTTTCATGTTTATTGGCCATTTGTCTATCTAACTAAATTTCAAAAGAAAAATCTTTTAAATATTTAGAAGAATATCTTTGTAAATTAAAGTAAGAATGAAATTTCTTAAGTGAGACACAAAAGCAATAAAAAAGAAAAAAACTCATTAAAATATTAAATAGCACAACAAATTATACCATAAATAGTTTAAAGCAAAACTACAGACTTGTAAGCTTAGAAAAAAACTTTACAACCCATGTAATATAAAAGTATTAGAGTCATTCCTTAGTATACTTGGGGGATTGGTTCCAGGACTCCTGTGTATACCAAAATCCTTGCATTCTCAAGCCCCATAGCTGGCTCTGCAGAACCCACCTATTTGAAAAGTCAGCCCTCAGTATATGTGGGTTTCCTATCCTGTGAACACTGTATTTTCCATCCAAGTTTGGTTAAAAAATGTCTGCATACAAGTGAACCCATGTAGTTCAAACCCATGTTATTCAAGGGTCAACTGTGTAAGCCAGAATACATATGTATCTATGTTCACACATATCAGTAAGAATCCATACAATAGATCCACTCTCAAATAGGAAAATTGTCAGCATAAAACAAAAACAACAAAAAATTCACCAAAGACAGAACAAAATTCAGCAATTGACAAATGTGAAGATTCCAGTCTCACTAATTTAGCAGAGAAATATTAATTAAATTATAGGAAGTTTAATTTCATAACCATGAAGTTGAAAATATTAACAAGTTTGACTATTAAGTCAGAATTCTTTCATCTATAATTAATAGAAAATTCAAATAAAACTGATTTAACAATTGGAAGGAAATGTATTAGTTTATAGAAGTGGAAATTTCAAGTTAGGTCAAATTTCAGCTTGTTAATCTATTGGTTGTGGCCCTTTTTCTCCCTAATTTCCTCCTTTCCAGGTTGCTTTCATCTTAAGGCTGCCTCACCTTCATCACTTCATTACCGATATGCACTGACTTTGTTTTCTTTAAATTATTTTTCCACTAACGTATTCATCTGGCAACACCACATGATAATTCCCATTATTATATTTATTTTGCATATCAGGGGCCTGGTGCATTAAGAGGTTAACTTTGTCTAAGGATGCTCAGCTAGCAAGAGGCAGTTGTATTAAAGATTTCACAGCCTTAAACATCAGGGTGTGTTGCATCTACAATTGATTAAAATATAATAGAGTGTTTTCCATATGACAGACACTGTCAGGCATTTCAGAGTCAATGCTTACTTAACCACAAGCCCTGCCCTTGTGGAACTTATAAAATGGGGAGGATGCCAAGAAGTGAATTTGTAATTACAATACACTGTGATGTGTACTACAGTCATAGAAGAACAGAAGATATAGCAGCTTCCTGGAAGGGAAACTAACCCAATCTTAGGTGACTGGTAATGCTTCCTGAATGAAAGAATATCTAGTTGACCCTCCCATAGTTCTCCTTTCTATAGGGCAAGCTTGAGCAGATACCTTTGACAATGGGCGTATTAAGGCTTTGCCTGGTGCCACGGAGTCTGCATTTGGGGTGTCATCCAGCCATAGGGCTTGTCTGGAAAGAACTCCCCACATCTAGGAATGTTGAGACTCATTGGGAATGATATTTCTCCCATAATAAGAGGAAAAAAAGTCCTGGCGCCAGGTAAGCTGAGCTTTATTGCAGCCCCCCAAGTAAGACACCCAACCCTGCTCAGTTTCTCCTCCTAGCTGCCTAATTATCCAGGAAACTAAAAGTGAATCTACTCAATCACTTTTAAGTAATTCTGCTCGATGTATCACAGTAATGGCTGATATTTTGTGAGGTCTCACTTCAAACTTCACCTACTCTTTTTAAGAACTAAATCAAGAGAGTAACAAATTTTAATCTACAAAACTGGGAAGACAGTCTTTAATATGGCAAGTCTACTACATCTATCCAATAGCATTCATAAGAAGTTGCTCTTCTGAATGGTTCCCGAGCTTCTACTAGGGAATGTCCTGTGTCCTACCTACTTTCTGGTTCCCCTGATATTTATTATTTGCTCATTGTTTTCCAGGATGTGCTGAGAGAGTTTAACTCCCACAAATATTCAGATAGAAACCATTGCATATTTACTCAACCAGCAAGCTGAGAAATCAAGATTGTCAGTAAGGAGGAAAGAGGACATACTAACAAGTTCCAGAAAATTACCAGAAATCATCCATCAGCAGTACAATCTTTACATGGATGGAGAATAAAATTCCTCAAAGGGAAGGGACAGCTGTTACTCATCTTTGTGATCTCAGAAGTTGACCAGGTGCCTGCAGTAAAATGGGTTTCTGATAAGTCTGGGATGAATTAATTAATCAGAACATTTCTTTATTGCAGCTGCCAATTCAGAATCGGTGACCTTTGCGTGACATTTTAGATCATGTAAACTAGGAATCACTGTCTTCATTAATCTTGTAAACTAATAGCATAAACATGATTGCTGAAATATTACACTTTAGGGACAAGAGAAGGAAGTGGGCAAAAGGGCACAGATGTGAAACTGTGTGGCACCCTGGGTCCATGCCTCATTCTTACATTCAAACCCAGGAGAAGGAGGACCAGCCACTGATGAAGGACGGTGACCTGCAGAGCCACCCACACCGGTTTCTCCAGGCAGCCAGTCCAGGTACAGTCATAGCTTGTGACTCAAAGCCAAAAGCAATTCTAGGCCACAAAGCTGGAGCCAGGAAAACTCTAGGTGAGTCTGAAGTGAAGAAAAAATATTTTAGAGCAACAGTCCTATGACAGAACCAAATGAACATGATTTTAGTATTAAGTTGAACTGAAAAAGGCTCACACTGCTTTTTATCTCGTCACGCTGTGTCTATTTTGGAATCACAGAAATAATGAGTGATGTTCAAGTATACGTGACTTTGGCTGAGTTGTCCTAGCTCCTCAGTTTGTACCATGTGCAAAGTTGGGCTGTTAACAGCCATTCTTATGTAGGTGGTTGGCAAGATTAAGTGCACTGAGATGCTTGACGTATGTGAAAAATCCTTGGCTGGCCATAAATTACTGTAAAATATAATTCATTCATTAAGGCCTGTGGCATTTCAGAACTCTTTTTGCTACTATCTGCAGGTATGATTTACCTCTTTGTCAGAGAGGTTATAAGTATGAGTTCACTTTCATTTCCAAATCCCATATACTGTACTTATGAGATATTTATGTTTTTACCAGTGTGGATGCCTGTTGCCATTTGTTGTAATGAAATTTTACTGGTCTAGTTATGCAATGAGTTCTGTTTGATATTATCCATTTCCCAATTTGTTATAAGTAAGTTTGGGAAAATTTTACACCCTGAGGTTTACACCATGTTGCATTAGGAAGCTTGAAGTTACATTAATATCACCTGCAATGATTTATGGTTATTAAGGAAAAGAAGGAAATTTGGCAGTTGGGGGGAGGGGTGTTGAGGACATTAATGATGAAGATTTTCCACTCTGCACAGACAAAGAGGCTGACTCAATGTCCCTGGCCCTTTCCCACCATAGATTTTTCTCTGTTTGACAAAGTAGCTCATCTTAGTGCAGTCCTCATAAAGACCTACAGTTTGCAGCAGACATTGCTATTAACTACCATTTCTACTTCTTTACCAATAGGACCAGGATTTCACTCATCAGTTGGCCTACAATAATGAGGAAAAAAACCTATATGCTTAACCTGGAAATATCTGAGCACAGCACGTGAGAGAGAGCTGGCCTCCGAGATCTGGCCATTCCACAAATATTTCTGAGTTTTTACCACGTGCTAGGTACTCTTCTACATGCTAAATGAGATGTTAGCAAAAGTAAGCCTGGTAGGAATAATTGGAAATTGACTGCTTTCTTCTTATAGTCTCCCCTTCCTCCTCCCTCTTGCTCCTTGCTTGCATCGGGAGGGTGGGCATTATGGCTGGAGGTGTGGCCGCCACCCTGAAGGAAAAGCTAAGGGACCTCAGAGACTCTGCCTGGTGACTCAGCTCTGGGCCGGCTGGCTCCATATGGTTTATCACACAAGAGAAAAACCAACCTACACCTTTTGTCGAAAGCCACGACTGCATAGTTGATTTTTAATATGCAGCGCAACAAATTCTGAAACTGATTTCTGTTTCTTTCATATCATTTTAGGAGTCTATTTATATTAAATAAACATTGTGCATTGTCTTACGGTATTTACTGGGATGCAGGAAAATTTGAGAAGTCCCATGTCTTTGAAAAGCAGGCTAAAATATACATTATAGAATAGCAAAACATCAGAGATTTAGAAAAAACATCCCAGAGTTTTTACTTTATAATTTGCTTGCTTTATAAATGAGTAAATTAGAGACCTACAGGGATTAAATAACTTACTTAAAATCAAACTACTTCTTAGCAGCAGAATATAATTACAGTTTAGTGTTGGTGACATCTACTTCAATGTTATTTTCAAAAAAGCCACACAAACAACCTGAATCACAAAAAAAAAAAAAAAGACAACAAATTTAAATTTATAAGCCCATGTAATTTAGAATAAGTTTCAAGAATACTATTTCTGCAGGATCATATAATAATTATTATGATATTATTAGGTGTTCCATTATCCAAAGAGTTTGGAAAAGACTATAATAAAGTTAAACAAGTTTATTTCTCTATGATTCCTCAGAGCCTTTAATATATGAAGGTACACCATGAATCTTGAACAAGTATAATAGAAATAGTGTATAGAATTTTCTCACCATATTTAAGCTGTGAAAACAGTTTTTCTTCAAGCATTTTAAGGGATTGGTGCTCTAAAGAACAAACTTTAAAAAATATAATTTATTAATTTAACTCAAACTCTTTTTTGTGAAATAATTTAAGATATAAATAAAAAATAAAACTATAAGTTATCACCATAGTTAAAGATTCTAAAAATTATAACAGAGCTCTTTCTGATATTCAAGAAAACTTAAGTACTAAAATTTCTTTTAAATCTAAATATTCTAAGTATAAAACATACTCAAAAAAGTTACAATCATGCTAATTTGAAATTCTCAATAGAAGAAACAAGAATATTTCATTTTATGCATTTTACTTCATTATTTATCATATACTATGGCCAAATATATAAAAATATTTAACCCACAATTTAATGGAAAAAGGATCAATTTATATTACATTAACTACTAGAATAAAAAACTCACTGAGTTAAAAGTAATTCAAATTGTTACTAATACATTAATAATTTGATTTAAGAACAAAGCAAAATATTCACAGAAGCAAAAGTGAATTACACTGATTTTTGTTTTACTCTGTACAACATTTAATTTACTATGCAGTAGCCAATCTTTGATGGTATTATTTCTCTACTTCTCAGTGTGACATCAGAAGAATGAGTCTTGCTTTAGGAACATGTAACATGGTGACAAGGTACTTCATGACTTTGCCGCCATCATGTGGATTTTAGGTTTATTCAATGTCAGAAAAACAAGAGGCTTTAAAAGAGGTGTGTTGACTGTCTAGGTTTAAGGGCTTCTTATCCTGGGGTCCATGAACTCCCCAACATGATCCAAGAGGCTTCTGAAAGTGTGTTCAAGGTTTTCTGTGGGTGCGGGCATATTTCTAGGGAGCCTGTGTCATAGCCTAGAAGGGCAGAGAGCATGCAAGTGTTAGGAACTATTTGCATGCGTTATGGAATCAAAAATGTAAATTCTAAACACATAAATGAACTTTCTTTTTGGTGGAAGTGCTTCTTTCTCAACAGAAAATACTACAAAATAAGAAAAATATACAGGGGTGTGTGTGTGTGTGTGTAGTTATATATACTTAATAAAAGTAAACTTCCTTGATATTGCCTAGCATTGACATTGAGGCCAACACACTTATCCATATTGTTGCTTCCACAATCTTCACCAGTATTTTTCTCTTTTAGTCATTGGTATTTTATCTTTTAAGAGTTGTAAAGTTTTCCCAAGATGTTGTATATGAGAAAGAGACCTGCAAACTTTAAATTGCAAAGCGAATGCTCAGCTGGTGGTAAGACTTGGTCTTCGAAAGAGAGACCTCTGGGCATTAGAGAAAAAAGAAAAACCATCATGTCTCATATTCACTAAAATTAAAGCTAACACTTTTTCAATGTTCTGCAACAGCTGAAATCAACATGTTTTTTTTTTCACTTAAAAATGCAAAGAACTAGTGAACTACTTTCTTTCAACAAAATTCTAACGCAACTACGCCAGATAGTAAAGATTGTCTACAAACTGATAGAAAGGCTTTGGAATTTTCCCAACAGCTGGCATAGTTTTCCACTTACCGTCTTTAGGCTGAAATCCAGATATTGGATCTACAAGATAAATTTAATCCAACCGTGGTAATTATTTGAGACGGCCCGGCTGTCGTCCCCGAGTGACTGCTCATGCCACTGTGTGACAGACACATGCGCACAGCATCTGGTGTGCTGATGGCCATCGTAGGCACGCCACTCGGGAGGAAAACTGGACACAGATCATGTCTCCTCCAGAACAAAGGAGATTCTAAAATGCCCTGATGAAACCTCAACAGTGTTCCCAGTGTGGTTGCTGTTTGATCAGGTTTCCGCTGACAATACACTGTCAGGAGCAGATGCAGAAAATATTGCTCACGCAACTGTCTACTGGTGAGATTCTAAGGAACTCAGTTGAGAAAGTACATCAAGTAAAAAATGTTAGAATAAGTCTGTAAATAAAACATATATCTTTAATTATCGATGACAAAATTCTTTAACCCACTGAATTTTCCTATATCTACACAACTCTAGAAAGCATGGTCTGAGAGAACTTTCTAGAATAATGAAAAGATTCCATCTCTGTACTGTCCTATCCTGGCCACATGGAGCTACTGATTACTTGGAATGTCATTAGAGCAACTGAGGAACTGAATTTTTAGTTTGATTTACTTTGAATTAATACAAATTTAAACAGCAGTATGTGGCCAGTGGTTACTGTATTGAACGCCTGAGACCCATGTAGGACATTAATAAATGTTATGTCTACTATAAATCTTATTCTATGTTTTCAAAATGTTGATAAATATTCAGTTCCTAAAAATGCTCATTAAATCAGCTTCTCAATTAGTGGTTCCTTTATTGATCAGTGAATGAAGTTTTGTTACCTGTTTACTCTTTATGACAACCATATTTTTTAGCTTTTGATAATTGTAGTCTGATGCAATGTTTGATCATACTTTAATATATAAATCATATGTTAACTAAATGGGAATAAGGAACTAAATTCTTACTAGACTAAAGACAATCTTCTTGAATGTAGATCATTATGTATTCTCTTTTTTCCCCCAGAGACCTAGTAGCTACTAGGATTTCTATATTAAGATCTTATAAAAATGCCATCCAGTACCTTCCTGAGTTACGAGTTTAAAAGTCTATGTTTGCCTATCACTAAGAACTTAATGACCAAGAATTTAGTCTACTGCTGAGAGTATTGTGAGCAGTGAAGTTGCTAGGATTTGCAGACGGTTTTTGTAGTTATAAGTCCACTGTTGCATCTTGCAGCCAATTCTAACTAGAGGCCACCTCCACCTGCACCAAGCTAACCCATCTTCCAAGTACAGCACAAATATAAGCTCGTTCATTAAGTCACCCACGCACCTTTAAAGTCAGTCTCTGTTTTCTGTATCCCAGTACATTGCCCCATTTACACTGTAACATTCTCAAGTAAAAACATCCCATCTTAAAACACTTTTATTACTTCCCGGTGCTACCACAGTGCCTTACTGCCTTACTGGCTATCTGAACACAGTTCATGTGGTGGAGCCGAGAGAGCCAAGAGTTAGAAATCTAACTCCAAGCCAGAATCCTAACTGTGTTACTGACTGTGTTAGACCGCACACTCAATCTGTCATTTGCAAAGTACGAACGGTTCGTGAGCCTTGTCATCAAGGTCTCGGTGTGATGGGATGTAGAAATTTGGAGTTAGACCTAAACTGCAATCCTGGCACTTCCACTTAAAAACTGTTTCCTGCTTCTAAAACAGAAATAAAAACAATCAACCTTTTATATTATGAGAATTAAATTAGACTACTCAATGAAAGCATCTGTTTTTAGTGGCTTCTCCCATCTACTGGGGGGATAATCATTACATGCTCACAAAACATCTTCCGGGCCCTCTGGCCGTGGTCAAAAAGACCAGGCTAAATCCAAAATCAAAGAGAGCAAGTGAGTCCTAAACACCCTACCTCACAGATTGTATGTAGTAGGATTGGAAATGGAAATCAACGTAGAGTCATCTACGTTCACTGATCCCAGGACTTTATCTCCAGCTTGCATCTCCCAGGCTAGTTTCTGCTCCTGCCCCTCTCCTCAGTCTGCAGCCACTCAGGCCACAGATAACCCTCCGGCCCCTGCACTGACGGGTACAATGAGCGGTTACCCAACCACGTCTCCCCGCGTCTCTCCTCCGCAGCTCCTCTGCTGGCAACTCCTTCCTTGTTGCAGCTACTAACCGCAGCTCTTGCTTCTGCAAGGTACTTTTCTTCCTTCCTCGGCCATTTGAATATTGCTGCCCCTGAGTCGATTGCTTTTCCTGTTCTTTACATTTTCTTAGATGGTTTTGTCAACCAACGACTTCATACGACAGGGATCTTCCTCTGGAATTCTCTATGAAATGATAAATCCCTAAGGTACAACTTTTTATGGACTGCTCTTCTGATTTTTAGAGCCCTGTGAACAAATTGCTGCTGCTTAACGACAACTAAGTTTCCTGGAGTTCCCTGAAATCCAACATGTTAAAAGAGAAACTTTTCATTTCATTTTTAACCTAAATTTTCCTCAGATATTCTCTGTCTCAGTTGCTGCAACCAACGTTACTCTCCAAAGACTGAAACCCCGTTGCCAAAGATTCAAATAAGGAGAGTTTACTAAAGGAGCTACTTGTAGAGATGTGGGCAAGGTTAAGATCGGATGAAACTCTCCGAGACGAGCAAAAGTGGAGAGTCCCTGTACCAGGCCTCGGGCTGAGGAGAGGAAACAGGTATCACCGGGCCCCGTAAGAACTACACCTGGACACGTCGCACAAGGAACACGGATCAAAGGCTTTAACGAGGTGGCAGTTAATTTTCTGAGCAAATGCATGGTATGTGACTTCATCTGACAGGGATCTTCCTCGGGAATTTGATCTAGTATCAGGAAGGAATTGTTCCATTATGATAAGAATTCCTGCGCAACTGCCTGGCATCAATCATGCGCCCCAGATGACACGTCTCTCGTCTCTTCACAGTTGTGCACACCCAGCCCCAAACGTAGGCGCTGAAAACTCATCACTTCTCCCTGACAGACTCCGAAGGAGCCACGGTTTTCTCGCCCTGTAAGTCCACACAGGGGAAAATGGTTCTGAGGCTTTTCTTGTTGTCAGAACTAGGTCCCTAGAGCACTGATATAATGTGACAGCCCACTTTTCACGGGCTGTTCCAAAGGCAGGGCCACTAGACAACTACCTCTTCACAGGCAGTGTTGGGTTTGCTTGTTTTCGTAATGTCAGAAAATATGTTCTTAAAATGAAACCTGTTGAAGTTTGGCAATATGTCGTTAAAAATATTTCTGACTGGAGTCACCAAAACAAATGTTTTTGTCAAAAGTTTTTAATTTGTCTTGTGTGGAGGAGGAAATGTCATTGAATTTCCTCCTGAAACTTAACGAGATTTTGGAAATAGAAACGTTAACATGCTGAAGGTGGCATTCCCGCGGCAGTGCCACCCTCGTGCTTGGTAGATGTTTGTCTTGGATGCTGAGAGCGGAAACTCAAGGTTGTTAAGCACACATAAATCCCCGGAGCGTTCTCGAAGGTCCCTTAAGAACACAATAAAGTCTCCTTATGACTGATCCTCGATTTCTAAATGAGTGCCTTTGGATGAGTGACCTTCTCTCAAAGCTAAAGCGGAGACGTGGACCAGAATATGGTGTGTGGAATGGGCAGCTCCTCCCAGGGTCTGAGAGAAGAGCACAGGGAGGGCACGACGTCTGCTCTGTTGCCCTTCCCTTTGGAAACTCATGGAAGGGCGAATACTGTCTGTTGCTAGGTAAACGTTCCCCGCTGAATACAATGTTTCTCACACAATCTGGCTGCTACATTGTTAATTTTGATTTATAAACCTTCTAACTCCAGCTTCTAACTTATTTGTCTCTCTTTTTTATAACTTTAGTCTTCTTGTCTTTTACACATGATAAAGATAGTTTGAAGAGCTCTCAGTATTATGTGCTACTACTGCTAGATTTTTAACTACTTACCTGATTAACAATATGGGCCCCACATGTACTCGCCGTCAAATTGGTACCGACTGATTAACACTACGGTGTTCAAAGGGTGGTGGTGTCCACCAGGGATTTGGGGGTTGGGGGCGTAGACCCACATCTGAGGGATGTCGTGAGCATTGTGGAGGGGAGGGGCATGCCTCCAACCCTTGCTAGGGAGAGGCAAAGATATAAAATGCAACCAAAATGTTTGTAGTCTCATGTTTTCCTGAAATAAAAAAAAAAAAAACAATACTATAGTATTAAGCATGAGATTGCTTTGATATATGATCTTTACAATTACTCCCAAAGTTCTAACTTATATTAAACTGAATTTGAGATTATAGCAGGATTCTTTATAAAATTGTATATTTTCCTATCTCTTAAGTTCTAGACTAAATTTTTAAGGAACAAAAAGTATTGAAAGTGAAATTCACCCAGCTGTTTCTGGATTCATTTGTATTTATAGAAGCCACTGGTGACTTTAAAAGGACACGAAAAGTATGAATTGTTTCAAAAGCTTGAAAGGCAAATTAGTAACATTGCTGTACTGTTATTCAATAATTGAATCTTAAAATTGTTTATTTAGGGTTAAAATATCATTTCGATACCACACAGAAATTAGGCTGTTCATTTTGGAGTCTTTTAACAGTGAGCTGAGCGCTCCTCAGAAAGCAGCCACGTCCCCAGGAGTGTCACACAGCCGTGGAGCCACGACAGGGACCTCGGCTGTGGGCTGAGGCTGCAGCAGCTCCGTTTGGAGCCAGGTCAGAACTCCCATCGAGACTCCATCGCAGGCCCGGCTGCAAAGCCAACATTTCCCTGCATCCGTATTTTTACGTTTGTCTTTCCAGAGTGGCAGCATGGAAATGTTTTCCTAAAAGAAGAGAAAGCAATGCTTTCATCGAAAGAAAAAGTGAAATATTGCTTATGCCCAACCAATCGTAGGAGGAGGAAAAGGACTAATTATCTTGAAAACATAATTTGGTCTTGCTCAGGCCATTGCGGGGTTCAGAGCGATGGCAAATAGTTGTTTGTTAAAAGTGGGCTCTGCTGTTTCGGTTCAATGTGAGCCACGGCCCAGGTGTGGGACTTTGGACACTGTCTGACCCAGACCGACAAACTGCTTAGAAAGCTTTTTATAAACTCTCTGGTAACAGCAACCTAGGAGTGGAATGTACCAAGGAAGAGGAAATGTTAACCTCAGCCTAATCAAACATTCTTCCAATCCAAAATTGAATATAATTTGGTTTTACAGGACCCAAGAGGCCCATTGAGCAGATAAATTACTTACCATATCCACAGACAACTAAGCAGAGTATTTGTAAGTCATAAGACAAAAAATTAGGTACTCTCAAGGGTCATTAATGTCTCTTATTTCACACAAAACAGCTTAAGAAATCATTTTACATAATCCACTTCTAATGTGCACAGTTATATTTATAACCGCGGTGCAGGAGAAAGAGTTCTTATAGCCCATGACCCAGGTTCACATCCTTCCTTGCCATCTGTGACTGTGCATCCTCGGACACATGCATCCGTAAGACTCTTCTTTATCTTGTGGACAAAGAAGGGGTAATAACAATAAGAACAGTCATAAACACAGGATTTTGTAGTGATTACAGATATACTTGGAAGTACATAGAAATCTGCACTCAAAACATAGATTCTCCACTTAATAGTCCTTTAAACTAGTTTTTTGACTATAAACAATGGACTGTTGCACAGGTTCTATATGGCTTTGGGGAGCATTGTATGGGTCATGTAGGTGAAGTGACTAATCCATGGTAAGCTCTCAACACATGCTAGTCACACAGGGAAGGCAGTAATCAGGATGATGAAGAGAAGAATTAGAAAGAGAAAAGACTCTCTCCCCAACAGAGTTTTGTAGAATTTCCACCAAAATTTTATTTTGATTCATGACTCATCATATCATAGTTCTGACACGTATCTAAGCTCACTAAACATCAAAAGACAATTATGCTTACCTAAAAATATTGCTGCATGGAACATATAAAATCACTTATGTAAAATATCTTTCTTGCTACATTACACAAGAATATCCCCTAATAACTAGTAGCTGGTATTATTATTTCCATGACTATTAATAGTTTTACACTACTAAAGCATATCAAGGAATAAAATTTTAAAATAAAAATAGGCAAAAATGATAATCAGATAGAACCCATCCCTCATAAATAATCATGCTAACAATTTCATGCATTTCCCTTCAGACTTGTGATAAAAGGAGGAAAGATGTGCCTGTTGCTAATCAAGCAGTGAAGGAGCAAAGACACATTACAGTCACGCAGAAGAAAAGAAAATCTCCAAATTAGGGCACTCTCAACCCATCCCGCCATCAGAACAAACTAAGAAAACTCCCTAAAGTACCTGTATTTTGCTACACTGAAAAGTCACAATATGTTATATGCACTAATTATACTGATAGCAAAATACACAATATTCTAAAAAAAGAATAAAAGGAAAGTCAAGTCCACAGAGAGAACTGTACAGAAAATCAGAAAATAAAATTTCATGTAAACCGACTAAGGTAAGTTTCCCCTGGAAACACAACCGTGAAGCAAGAGAAGAATGCTGCTCTGCATTTGTATTACTTTTCCACTGTGCACAGCAGACTACCACAAACTGCATGGTTGCAACAGTATCTGGGGATTGGTGGTCTGGGTAAGGGTTATCTGGGTTCCATTAGAGCATCAGCTCAAAACCAAAATCATCTAATCTATAGCCCATCATCTCAGCTCAAAGTCCAAATTCTTATCATCTTTATCATGTAAATCAAATGTGAATGAGACTCGTGGGTGTGGTCCATTAAGTACAGCTCCTGAAACACCAGTACTTTCCATCTGTGGACCTATAAAGCCACAGAGACAGGTAACGTGCCCTGAAAATTCCTAAATACGTAGAATAAATGGCATAGAATAAAAACTGAAGACATTCCGTTTTAATAAAATGAATGATAGAAAGGAGTCCCTAGTCCATGGGAGTTCTGAAATCCAGCGGGAAAAACGGGAGTTCTTGACTACATTTCTGAGCCTGAGGGTAGTTCCTTCTGACCCTCAGCTTTGCCCTCGGGGCTCTTGGTCCCTTTCTCTAAGCCGTCCTTCCTTTCTCATGAAAGACAGCGCATGCTTTCTGCTGGCAAGTGTGATCGCCCTGCTTCCCGCCAGTAGGATTTTAGAGGTCCAACAGCATTCTTTCCTTTTGTTCTCCCTCTGTCCCTCTCCTGTCTGGATGTATTTCTGATGACACAGCTTTCTAAAGAACTTTGTGATTCTTCCATGGATGGTGCTCCATTACATAAAGGCCACATCCACAAATCTTTTCTAGATAATCCTGACTCTACCTTTGGGGCCAGCGTAGGTAATTGAGAGACAAGGCCCTCAAACTTCCTGAGAAGCTCACACCCTGAATCTCTTGAAAGGGCCCTTTGTGTGAGTGAACACAATCATTTTGTGACCCTCCTAACGTTTTCGCAAAAACCTATGCACTCATACACTCAGCCTTCAGCAGCTTTCTCACTTTTAGGATCGTTTGCCATCTGCAGAAGCTAAGAATTATCAAAAATCATCTGGTCTGGGTTCCTTTTTGTTTAACAGTGCTTTCCTGAATTTATTTCTCTCCTCTTGCCTCTTACCATAAGTAGCAAGAAGAAATGAGGTAGCACCTTTAACCCTTCACTTAGAAATCTCCTTAGGTATATGTCTAAATTCATTGCTTATGTGTCCTGCTTTCCACATAGCGTCAGAAGGCAATTTTGCTAAGCTTTCTACTTCTGCATAACAAGGATACTCCTTCTTCCAGTTTCCAATAGCATGTACCCAACTTCTTTGGGGCCATCACTGCTAGTGTCTTCAGACTCCTACGGATAGACTATGCACAGCAATCTGAGCTTTCTCTACCATCTTTGCAAAATCCCTCCAGCCTCCGCCCACTGTCCAGTTCCAAAACTGCTCACATATTTTTAGTACTCCACTTCCAGGTACCAAAATATGTATTACTTCTCTATTGCTGTGTGACAAATCACCACAAACTTACTGTCTTAAAACAGTACCCATTTATTACATCTGTGTTTTTGTAAGTCAGAAATTTAGGCATGGCATAGTAGGGCTTCTGGCTCAGAATCTCAAATAACTGTGTTTGAGGAGTTGGATGGGGCTGTGTTCTCATCCGGAGTGTGGGGTCCTCCTACAAACCCTTTCATACTGCTGGCAGAATTCAGTTTCACTAAAGTTGTAGGCTTGAGGTTCCTGCTTTCCTGTTGGCTGTTTTCTAGGAGTCCCTCTAGGTTCCTGGAGACCACTCTCTTGTCCTAGCTATTTGGCTGCTCCATGGAAAGGTCACGACATGGTTCCTCGTTTTCTTCTGGGCCAGCAGTGGAGCATTTGCTGATCGCCTTATCTACTTTAAGGGCTCGTTAGCTCAGGCTCACGCAGGATGCGTTCAAGTTTGATCAACTTACAGTCAACTAATTGGGGACCTTAATTACATCTATACAATCCTTTTCTCCAAGGAACATAACACAGAGTAGAGAAGAATGAGAGAAGAATGCCATGATATTCACAGGTTCTGCCAGCCATAAGGGGAGGCATATACCTCAGGAGTTGGGAATCTCGGGTGCTGTCTTGGAAGAATGCATAGCACAGTACTCCAGACATAATCACATACACTACAGCACTCAAGGTATGAAAAACCACCCTGAATCAGAAATTCAATTTTTTTTAAATGGACAAAAACAGATATATATATATATATATTTTAATTTGATTGAAATCAGAAATTTAATAGAAAGACAAACTGACCTCAGAAATAAACAATAAATTACAGGCTGCCTAAAAGCAAATAGACTCAAATGAATTCTAATAAAGGGCATTGAAGAAAAGCAGGAAAAAACCCGAGAGAATGAAAATGGCACAAGGGAAAAAGTACAAAGTGTCAGAGAAAAAGCAATGCCAATGGAAGGAAGGCAAAAAATAGCGTTCATATTGTTGGAATCCCTAAAGAAGAAAAATAAAACAAGAAACAGAAATAATATTTAAAATTATAGTCCACAAAATGTTTATGTGTATCTGGGGAAATTAATCCAGAATGATAAACAACAAGACCTATCCAATAAAACTGAGAGATTTCAAAGATAAACTTAAAATCCTCAAGTCAACCATGCAAAAAGAAACCACAATTTACATAAGAAAAAACTATATACTAGTGCCAGAATTTTCAAAACCACATACAAAGCAAAGCATCAATTAACCAGTACTTAAAAGATAATTTGAAAAATAATTTTTAAAAAAACATAAAAAACTTGTCTGAACCAATAATTGTATAGCCAGCCCATCTGACCTTCAAAAATCAAGAGTACATAAAATAGCTTTCAACATACGAGATCTTAGGGGTTTCTGTGCCATTAGCTCACCTTGCAGAATATATGAGAGGTGCACTTCATCCAACCAAATGAGGACCAGAAGCCTCAGTGAAACAAAAGACGATGGAGAGGCTTCGAAATATTCAAATGTGCATGTATGACTAAAACAAAGATGGGTACGAGAGTGGGGGATCAATATACAAATATTATATATTGTAACAAAGTAGAAATATTGCACCTAAAACAGGAAGAAAAAGTAGAGTGAAACAGAAAATTCATTGTTGTATAGTCAATAGGTAGGTGTTAAGGGTACAATGACAAAAATACTTTATAAACCAGTTAATAAAATGTAAAAGCAAAAACAAAAACCCTGATAAACCAGTTAATAAAATACAAAAAGAAAACAGAGAATATTAAAAAGTACAAAGGTAACAACTAGAACAAAAATATAAACCTTCAAAATATTTCGAAAAAATTAAAGAGCCAGAAATACACATTTAACAGTGAAAGAAACAAAGCAAATAACAAAATATACATAAATAATTATAACCTGTAGTAAAGTTGAGAACAAATAAGTCAAACAAATAATTCACAACAATAAATGTGAAGGCGCTTAACTTACCTATTAAAATAAAAATAGGCACTGCTTAATTCACAAACAAACCCAACTACATATAATATATAAGAGACACCCCCACTACAAAGTGATTGGGAGAGGTTAAACAAAGGATGGGCAAGGGAATGGGCAAAGTGTACCAAGAAAATGGAAAAAGGAGCAGGACAACAATCCTGACATCAGACAAAGATTTCAAAATCCGAAGTCCCAAATGGGACCATGAAGGGCACTTTACAGTGCTCATAGCCACAATCCGTAAAGGACATAAAACATTTAACCACTCACAAAAACGGATTATATATTAAGGTAACAAAGAAAACATCAATAACTTTCATAAAAGATAAATTTTACAAACATATTCTGTGATCACAAAGCGATGGAACTAGAATTTACTAACAAAAAACAAAAACATAAAGACCCTTTCACCTGAAACTGTAGAAACGTCTTATTAAGCAACTCTTAAGTAAAGAGGGAAATACAAAATTAAAAAAAAATAAAAATACAAGATATCAGAATACATGGGACGCATTTAAAGCATGACCAGAGGGAATAAGAAACACTTTTATCAATAAAAATGATAGAATAAAAGTAAGTGAATTAAAATCTACTTCAAGAAAACAGAAGAAGAATAACCAAGTAATCCAAAGCAAAGTTAAAAAAAAAAAGGCAGAAATTAATTAGGAAGAGTACCAAAAAATACAGAAATAATAGATCAAAATTATGTTTTTTAAATTAACAAAATATACACACAGCTAACTAACTTAATTAAGAGGAAAAAGGGAAAACCGCAAACTCAAATAAAGATGAAATGTGGAAAATAACTTCTGAAAGAGTAGAACTTATAGTAACAGCAACAGCCAGCAACCAAGAGACTACTTTGCAAATCCTCACACAAAATAAATTTGAAAATCCAAATGAAATGGGAAATTCCTTAGGGAAATATAAATTACCAAAATGATCTCGTTAAAGTTAGGAAGCTCAAACAGGATGATTTCCATAGAGAAAACTGAGAAAGATATTCGGAAACTCCCAGTGAAAAAGCAGAAGGCACAGATGGCTTCATATGGGAATTCTGTCAAACCTTCAGAGGCCAGATAGTCCCAGTGCCTTTAAACTACAGCACTGCAAGAAAGGAAAACTTCCTAAATCCTTTTACAAAGCAAGTACCACACTGACACCTAACCAGAAAAAGACAATGAAAAGAAGGAAAGATACAGGAAAACTTCGAGAAAACATTGTAACATATATGACTGGTAAAAGGCTAATATATCTTTAAAGAACTTTTCTTTTTTTATTTCAGGAAATTATGGGGGACAAACATTTTAGTTACGTGTTATGATTTTGCCACATCCCAGCCATGATTTGAGATGTGCCCTTTCCTGGCAACAACACTCACCACATCCATTAGTTGTAAGTTTACCCACCACCAAACCCCCTACCCCTAAAGAATATTATTACTGTGTGAGCACCTTAGTGCTGATCAGTCAGTGCCAGTTTCATGGCGAGTACATATGTGGTGCCTATTTGTCCAAGAACTTTTCAAAAATTGCAGACAAAGTACAAAAACCCTTGTAGAAAACCTAAAAGAGATATAAACAGACAATTCACAATTAAGATACAAAAGTGGCTCTTTGACATATTTAAAAAATGTTCAAACTCATTATTAGATAAATTCAAATTAAAACAACACTGAGATAAAAGTTCTCACCTGTTAGACTGGTGAAGGTTAACAAAGAAAGTATGATAATACATTCTGTTGGTGAGGCCATGGGCAAACACCAGCTCTCCTACATTACCAGTAGGAATGCAAATTGGCACAACCCTTCTAAGGCAAACTGGGCCATACCTAACAAAAACAACATAGGCATTTACCTTTCAACTTCACTATTTCCCTTTTAGGACTTTACCCCCCAAAAATGTCTTCAATGATGTAAAAATACATACATAGAAATTTATTTATTGCAGTATTATTTGTAATTGCAAGATCATAAAACAATCCAAATGCCCATACATGGAAGAAGAGTTGAATAAACTCTGGTGTATCCACACAAGGGTGTATTATGCAGCTGTAAAAATGAATAGAAAATGCCATCATGAACTAACATGGAGTGATTTCTGGGAGATATTGTTTAAAGAGGACAGCAAAGCCCAAAAGTTTATGTCCAGTATGCCACCCTTCATGTCAGGAAGAAGAGGATGTAAGAAAATGTACCTGCATCTGTTTCTTTCTACAAAAAACAAACAAACAAACACAGAACTAATAATTCATGAACTAAAGAGATTAGTTACCTGTAGGGGGTAAGAGAAATGAGAAGAGAGAAGGGGGAGTGGAAATGGGGTAGGAGGATGAGGAATGAGTGAGTCTTTTCTGAATATATCATTTGGTATCTCTGACTCTTTACAATTATAAGAATGTCTCATATGTCCTTCACATACCCAAAAAGTAAAAAAAAAAAAAAAAAAAAACAAAGAAAACCAACCAGGATGTGGGGTAACACCCAGTGGAATCCCAACAGTAACAAATGAACCTGCCTTATATAAATAAATAACTTAATAACACTCAAGGGAGTGGAGAAGGAAAAAACTAACCTAAATAACTTTGGAAAACAGTACCTTGACTGGATATTGTAAGGGTGAAGACAAAATAATGCAAAAAAACTGCACAAAAATGCTGTAATCTGGTGCTGCGTAGCAGGGATGCTAGGTCTACACCAGATTACAGCATTTTTGTGCAGTTTTTTTGTATTATTTTGTCTTCACCCTTACAATACCCAGTCAAGGTGCTCAAAGGATGGGAGCGAACACTGGGGAATTGGGGGGTGGGGGGTAGACCCAAGTCTGAGCGATGTGGGGGGTCACTGTGGAAGGGTGGGATATGCTTGAAAAGTAGTTGGGGAGCGGAATTAGGGGTCTCAATAGGGGAAAGGAATTTCTCAAAAACTGATTCATGTGATTAACTGTACACCTTGGTAAATTCACTGAAAATCATTTAATTGTACACTTAAAATGGAGTGTTGGTTGTACGTAG